>JAGJRO010000360.1:0-41310 GCA_022832285.1 Lepidurus apus apus | reverse complement strand
TATATATATATATACATATATATATTTACTCTAAGGGTATAGCATTTGCTTAGCATTAGCCCAGCATTAGCCTTGCTTAGAAAGCTTCGCTGGTGGCGCGAAAATACGAACCTTAATTTGGCATGCGCCCTATAGCTATAAAAAAAACTTGTATGTTGATTGTAGTTCCCCTGACGGCCATATTTTATACATGAATAATTCCTTAGCCTTTACGTTACGTTCATATTTGAACGCTTATAAGCTGACGGCGATAAATAATTGCAATTAATTTCAATTTAATTAAAGTATTTTAGGGGCGTTTTAACTAAGAAAAAGTAAATAAACGAAAAGGGAAAGGAAAAATTTTCGCTTAGGTGGCGCTACGGTCGCAAAACTGACGGCGATAAATAATGGTGATTAATTTGATGAAAGTTGAATTGAGTTATTTTAGGTGTGTGTTATTTAAGGACAATTAAATAAATAAAGGAAACGGGAGAGAAAGACTCTTGTTTTAGGTGGCACTTCGATCGCTTGTTGGTATGTTGGCCAAACCCCGGTATGAGAGCTACTCAAGGGACAAGAACAAGCGACTCTAAATTTGGAGAACCACTTGAAGCAAGTTTCGCTTAATTCAGACGAAATCGGGGTTGACAAACAATAGAAGGAAGGGCTCAATTAAGAAACATCTGTCTATTTAATGCAGCATAATTCCGCATCAAAGCTTGTGCAAGTGCGAGAACCCAACCCCAAATGAACCCCTGCCAGACGTCCTGTTAAAGAGGGTATCTATAATTCCGAAGCGAGAACTACACAAAATGCAATTAAAGCAAACAACCCTTTTTTCCGTAGGCCTACATATACATGTTTCATCTTGTGGAAAAATAGTTCTTGTTTTTTAGTTTCTAGAGTATTTTAACGCTTTAATTTTTGCATTTTTCTTTAGAAAATCTAAAACTACTTCATTTTCTCCAATACTATAAAATGCTAGAAAATCACTTGAGTAATATACATCGTATTACAACTTTAATATAAATAACAACAAAGTTAAGAATATTTAGTTAGCAAAAGGATACAAATCGTCAATACTGAAAGGAAAATTCGTCAGAAGTATTCAATACTCTTCCATTATGTCAAACAGTTTGTATAACAGATGAAAATTGAAAATAAAAAGGTAGCTATCCAATGTATCATAATTCATCAAGAAGAAGTCTCTACCTTCCCCCCACAGTGTTCCCCCTTTTCCTCGTAATCCCCAAGGGGTTGCATATTGTGTCCTCTGCATGTTGGTACATCGCTCGAATTGCTCGTGTCTTATGTGTAATTAAAAACCCTTGGGAACTAGTCGCGTCTTTGCATTGCTGATGTGTTATGGCTTGACGACAACAGCACGGAACCTACTTTCCAGGGTCATATACTTTGCATATCGACCAAACACTATTGATCGGCAACTTAAAACATGAGATATGACCAACCTCGTTTTGACCCATTTTATAAACTTTGCAATATCTCATGCGATCCTTTTCACTCCAAATCTCTTGTCTCTAAAATAAACTATTAAAAACATAAATAAAATTCCTTTAAATAGTCACAGCAATAGTTTCGCCGGTTCTTGCAAGTTCACCGTCTCTACGAAACCTACTTCCCGTACAAGCGAACGATCAATACACCCTGAGATCCCCTTATACAAATTTCTAACCCTGTTTTCTCTCAAGCATGTTGTGCCTAAAATTTTCCGCTACTGAAATTATTGAAAATCTCTAAGATTTTTTTTTCCTGTAGAAAATTGGAACTACAAGCATCTGCCCAAGTATATATTTTTTTTTTTACATAAATTAATATTTGAAAAGTAACTATACCCTTAAGATACACACACTTTTGCCTAATATTCCGTAAGACCGTAAAATCCCAGTCTAGTCACCACTTTAACTGTTTCCTTGACACCTTTAATCAAGCGGAGAGAGAAAAGACATGTTGTGGGCCCCCCAAAAAATAAGGAGTTAATTATTTCCCCCACGCAGGGTATTGCACAACAGAAGACTGAACAAAAGAAGGGATAATAATTTCATAAGTAAATACCGACAATACATAGCTAGGTATTTACTTTTAAGTATTATTATATTATTTTTAAGCATTTACTTTTACAATTCAAAGTAAAGCCGACATTTTGAAAAACGGCCGTTAGTTTGGCAGCTGGCGATTTTGGTGGGGATGCATGATAAGCTTTCTCTCTATGTGTTAGATGGCGTGGAGTGAGCAAAGTACCGCGAAGGTGGCGGGGTTTATTTTACTGCTCCCTCTTGCCTACTGCCCCGGACAGGAGTGTAAATTCGCGCCGCACGGTATCCCATTCCTGTTTTCTACCCTGGAGAAGGAGCAAGTCGTCTCCCCCCCTGCGTTTTTTCAACATGACAAAGACGCTCTTGAGCAAGTGAGATATCCATTTGACCTACCTAACCCCCCTTTTCTGACGACTTTCTGTTTTAATTAAACTGTCTGTGTGAGTGTCACATCATGTGAGTAGAAGCTATGCAGTGCTCAGCCTAAGCCCAGAAACTTCTTAAGAATTGCTTTCCCTTCAATCTCGGGAAAATTTTACCCGAAAGTGCAGAAATAATTTCTGAAAAATAACCTCTGCGGAGAATAACTACAGCAGTTCAAGGTAAAATTCCAATTAAATACATCTGAGTAAAAAAGAAGTAGAAAAACGATGCCTTGCTTGTTCACTACCGAATCACTTCCCTGCGAGAGAGGCTGGGAAGGCTTTAGCCCCGCCTTCTCGCAGAAATAACAAAAGTGAAAGGCATAAGGCAAGAGTCGAAAGTCCCTAATCCTCGGCAATCTTTACATTTAAGCGACACATGCGTATCCTAAAGATAATACGGGGCCAAGACCAAGATCGTTTAGCCCCACCTCTTTACCCCGTAAGTAAAACCTCTGGATGTCCTAAAACACGCGTTTAACAATAGCGAGCCAATCACGGAAAAGAAAACCCAATTGGCAGAAAAGCAAGAAGAAGCTTTGGAAAATGAGTCGGTCGATTCATACGATGGACTCAAGGGCACACAAAGATGTTGGGATACTAAAAGCACCGCCCCTTTCTGGGCCGATGAAGCTAATAGCTTTTTCCGAGAGCGACCGTTACAGATCTTCTTCCTCTTACTTCTGGGAGAAGAACCTTTTCTTTCTACATAACCTATCGAAACAAGTTTTGGGTCCGCGCCAGGAAGAATATAGACGTTACACCCCTGGATTTTGTGGTCCGATTCCAAGAATCGGCGGGGTAATAGCGATCGAAGGGGTCTTAATGCACTGACGCACATTATGTCCTTTCCATTCCCTACGTTTTATGTAAGAAAATGCAGCTATAGAAATGAAGAAGAAATCCCCCAAAATTTAGCAAGAATATTCTCTATAAAGTTAGTTATTAGCTACCAAACAAGGCATGGCTTTGTTCAGGTCTTTTCGCCCGGGGGATAATAAGTTCTACGTCCAACGGAAATCTTCGCTGGTCCCAATTAGTGCAAACTAGACACGACACGAGTTGTCTAATCCTCACAAGAAAGAGTCCTACTCCTCATCACCGGCTGAAATGGACTAAGAAGAAACAGGATAGAGGAAATAGGCTTGATCAACTATTGCTTTAAAAGAAAATGAGATTCTTAGAAGCCAATGCCGAGGATGTTGAGGTGAATCGAAAGAAATCGCCCGGAATGAAATCGAACTCTTCTTGCACAATTTGGTGAATTTTAAAGCAGTGATCTCCGAATTCTGTGTTTATATATAAAGTAGAATTTCAAGAGTTCACTATTGAAGATATTAATTGTTGAGATAATTCACTGTTGGAGAGTGTTCCAATGTTGAAATACGTAAATTTATATATAAAGTATGGGAAACGGCGGTACAATTTGGATATTATAACACATATACGTATTTTTCATTGTAAATTTACGGATTTTTTTTTTACAAAACAAAAGAATGTATAGGAAAGGAGGTCTAAGCAAGAAAAGAAACAGAATTGGAAGAAAGCTCACGTATTTTGAGGAGACTTTTTCTTTCCGGAGGCTTGGGAACAGCCGTGATCCCGATTAGCTGTTTTGCTGAATTGACCCGCTGACCATATGCCTGATCGAACGCCTTTCCGCGGAAGTCCATATAGTTCTTTCTTAGCGATCCTGACGCGCTAGTTCCGAGTCCTTTTTTCCGACGTTTCTGTAACAGAAACAGAATGTCGATGGTTATATAAACTGCAGAGGGGAGGAAAAAAACACTATCTGAAGAAAAAAACGATCCGCCGGTATTTATGTTTATTATATGGAATCTTGGAAGCTTAGTTCTATAGAGAAATGCTGAGATTTCGTTAAAAGAAGGGTGTTACTTTAAGAGAAATAACAAAAAGCTGCCTATGCAAATTGCTATAAAAATGTAAAAGATGTTTTTAAAATGAATAACGACGCTATGAATAAGCAAAATATTGTTAGCGTTAGCCTTTAAGAAAAATAAGGGGCTTCTATGGCTCATATTCAATGTTTACTTTGTGCTAGATTACTCGACCAGTTAACTTAAAAAAAAACTTTTGACTATTATATTTGAATTTTTCATTTTAAACACAATCTTTGTGGGAGAATGCAAGTTATTAGTAATTAAGTAGTCTTAAATTAGTCTGTTCTGTCTAAAATTAGGATTAATTAAGTACTAACTATTGATATTTGGACTTGCCTTGCCGTAATTCCAGTATCTTTGTACCATACGTTCCTGTCCTGTTTCATTCTTGTATCAGTACGCGTTAGTGAAGACCAAGCTGAAAATGTGATTAATATCATATCAAAAATAGTGTCCGGAACTGAGACGGTACAATAATGATAGCACTCCTCTCAATTAGAAATTTTCACCCAATCCTTTGGGGAAATAATAATGCAAATCAGAGTCGCCCGCGCAATTCTTTTTTTCAGCTTTCCTCTTTTTCTTCCTTTTTTCCTCTTTTTTCCTTTTTTCCTTTATTATTTCTTTTTTTTCTTATGACTCCATGCTTCATGTTCATGTCGAGTCATATACTAACACTTGATCCGGGGACCATCAATGTCTCTCTTCCTTCTTCAGCTTCTTACTTGTTACGCCATCTTGCTCTTTTTCTCTGTAACCTCAAACACCAATGCAAAACAAGAAGAAAAATCATCATTAGTTAACTACAAAAGCAAAAAACACTCAGCAAATCACGACAGCGTGTTCTATTAGGTCGGTCAGAAATCATAGGCTGACTCGTTTATCCCATGTCGTCCTCCCTCTCTCTCTCGCTTCTGCGGAAAATAATCGTAGGAAAGAACCAAACAAATGAGGAAACACGCGGGGTCTTTAGTCGAGAAGGCGTTCATTTTGCAATTAGGCCAGACACTAGTATAGGTCTCTAAGCGATCCGTCACCTTTAAGTGACGGGAAGAGGGATATTCCCACACACAAACATGTCTCACTGAAGCTGACAACCAACCCTTCTCATGTGCCGTTGTCGGTTATTTCGCCACAAGGGAGTATCGACCCCCCTAGCCCCTTAAAGTATTACGTAGCGATATATATCTGCTCGGACTTGAAGAACGGTTGGTTGTATTTCTTGTGAACAATTTGGTGATTTGTTTTGCCAACATTTCTGAGTAAGACAGCTAGGAGATTCCTTCGATTCCTGTGATTCCTGTTCAGAAAATCGAAATTTAATCTATAAGCTCACCCAGGCGCATGACAAAAATAAGACTGTCTATATGTTCCCGTGAAGAAATTACAAAAACCGGGAACGTCATCCTATTTCTGCAGCTACAACAGAAAAGAAGGATCCATTGGACTGCTTTTTCATCCTGACACATAAAAAAAGGATGAAGTTAGCTTATCGATTAATTAGGTATTGCCAAAAGAGCGCTCAGGAGCCCATCCGACTTCAGCCGAGAAACTTTTTTTTGGCGCTCTCCGTCATACCCTCAAGCTGCTGAGCGGATCAAGAGCTAGAGCCGTAACAGAAATGTTACAGAAATGTTATATACCTTTTTAGCCAAATCCTTTTCAATTGGTTAGAAAATCAACTTCATGTAACACTATCTTCGATTTTTTGTGTTGTTTTTTTTACCTTTCTTTAAATCTACCCTTTTTTAAAAAGCTTTTTGGGCTTTGTCGCGACCATGCATAATTAATTTCAACTTGCTTGCTGAGAGATCCTACATCGATCTATCCTCTTTGCTCACATCAATCCGTCTAATGTACCCACGGAGCTCGTTCCTTCGTTACAATAAATCCTTTGCATTTCATCCCATCGAGTAAATGTCTTTATGGATAGGAATTATTTCTAGTTTGAGGAACAGAAAGTAATAATTTCTGTATTTAATAAAAAAAATTCTCTCTTAGGAAGAATGGAACGCTTGTATTCGTGGATATTTGTATTCTTCGGATTAATTTCCGTATTCAACACGTAAGTAGAATTTTCTTTTCCCCTTTTTCATTTTAAGTTTTCACATTGTTGTTCATGACTTACTGGGAAATCCTTTCAAAGTGTAGCTATCCCGTCCAAAATAAAAGCTACGGACGTTTCTCTTAAGGTTACACCGGACTCGTAGCGTTACTCCAGTCTGCCTTTCCAGTGGTAAATGACGCACATAATGAATTCGAAACGTTAACCGGTCGAAATGGTCCCCCTTAGCCTGACTCGTTACACAAATCCCGATTGGTCCTATTTTGATCAGTAGCTATCTTGTTTGGGGGGCTGGATAGTATTGTACCAAGGGGTTCGCAACTCGTGTTTAACCTCGTACACCCTGACCACTCAGTTAAAAATGTTGAAATTTTTAGCGCGTATAACTTGTTTTAGCTTTTTAACTGAACAGTTTAACTAAGTGTAACATTTTAACCCTTGCAACTCTGTGTTTAACTGACTTTAACTGGGCTTAACAGAGTTTAACTGTGTTCAACTGAGTTTAACTGAGTTTAACTGTGTTTAACCATGTTCAACCGTAAAACCCTGTCCGAAACTGTATACCTGTTCGCTGTAGAGAAAAAAAATAGTAAAAAGGGTCTAACTTCTTGAGCGAGGGCTCTCCTTCGGAACATCCGGTATCGCGTATGTTGAAACAAGCTTGTATAGCAGTGTTCTGGATCTTTTTAAAAAGATTAGATCAGATCAGATCAATCGGCCATTTTTGATCTGATCGGCGTTGACCCTAAATTGGCAATGATCTGATCGACTTTTTCGGGAAATTTACCGATCCCGACCGATCCAAAATCAGACCTCTAGTGGCCATCGTTCGAAATTTTTTCTATTATGTTTACATAAAATGATCTGAGCTTTGACCTGATCTGATTGATTTGGATATTTTTGATCGGATCTAAATTTTCTGAAATTTTGCAACTTTTGATCTGATCGGGTTGACAGACGTTCACGACGATCGGAAACGATCTAAGATCACACAAAAAGCATCGATCCAGAGTACTGTTGTATAGTACTCAATCACAAAAAATTACTTCTCTTTCGCGTCGTGACTTGCGGGCCCGCTGTACGCCATGTAACAAGAGTTAACCCGCATGGTCCGAACCGCCTCGACCGGATTGCCTGGGGATGGGTTCTCGGTTGCTAAGACGAACCGAACTTTGCCCAGAGGCTCTCAGATGCGGGTCTCGGCCCGGCAGGACGGCAAGCTCCGGGCTTGCACGGTGGCGCGAAGAAAACGTCACTATTTTACGTAGAGTAAATATATATACAGAGGGAACATCCTGTATAAAGGGCCGTTACAGAGAAAAGGGTTGAAAAGGAGGAGTCATTTGAAGTGGATGAGTTGCATGGAGTGGATGAGTTTGCTGATTGGCTGGAAGAAACGCATCGATGGAGTTAGTCAAAGATATCGATAATGCTACAACTAGCTGCCAATAAAGATATTTTTCAAACGATACTAATAGAAAAAAGCTCGGTTCTATTTACACCTCTGTGTATTACTATGATTTATGTGTGTTATTATTTACCCATAGAGTTAAAAGTGTTTTGAAATTCCCTCTAGTTGGCGGTTAAAAATAGCCGAGAAATTGATGTTTGCCTTGGTATCGATTTCTTTTTCGGGCTTGTCTTTAAACTTCCCGCTAAGAAAAACGAGACGGTCGAACAGGTTTGGCCAGCCCCCATCTCTCAGGGGACTACCCTGGGGCTTCAAAAAGTGGTAACAGAAAGGCCCATAAGGAACCGGTTCCATGTTCCCTCTGTATATATATTTACTCTATGCTATTTTATGAACAAGTTTTAACCAAAGACTTGTTTGAGCATTTAAAAGAAAGATAATGGTGCCATCCCTATCATTTGAGTGATCGATTTTCAATGCACTCATGGGTTAAAGGCGCGATCTTTCCGGCCAGCAGTCCCTCATATTAGAAGGAAAGAGAATTCGAAATTTGGAGGACAGGGGCGGCAGTGGCGGCATTTCAGATTTAGGCTAGGGGGTGCAAACCCAGCTTCCCCTGACGGAAACCTTGTCAATTTAATCCTGAGTTCGTTTTATCGAACGCAACATTTCGAAGCCAGGGGGTGCAATTGCACCCCCAAAAACCCCCAAATGCCGCCACTGAGGGGCGGGCCTATTCCGCTAAATAATTAATTATTCAGTTAATATGCATAAGTGACATAGGGGTTCTTCAGCCAGAACACTTAATTTGGTCTGTTCTATGACATATTTTTTTCGTTTTGAAACCTTAATTCCCCTTTAAACTTTTTAAGATATGTGTTGTAACTTTTTTGCAAGGGGTTGCCTACGCGGTAACGGATGTTCTGAAGGGGAGCCCTCGCGCCATAGAGTAAACAGAGAGTGGTCTGTACAAAGCCTTGTCCTAAGAAAATAGAAGGAAAAGGAGGTTCCCAACTGGAGTGGAACAGACAGTTGATTGGCTGATAGAATGCATAGTGTAGAACAGACCGTTGATTGGTTGGAAGATGGTTGGAAGTTAAGAATCGATGTAGTTGCTCAAACGTATCGACTATGCCGCAGTTGAAGGCTCAATAACAATATACTTTGAAATAATATCAATACAATGATGTTAGCTAAATAATCGATATGTTCCTGCTTGCTATCGATTTATGTTTAAACTCATTTTCATAGTTCCCGCTAAAAGGAAGGTGGAGTCAGACGACCCTCACCTCACAAGGGATTAGCCTGAAGGCTCAGAAAGTTGGGACAGAAGTCCCATAAGGAAAGGTCTCTCTATTTACTCTACGCCTTGCGCAAGAAGTTAGACCCTTTCTGCTATTTTTCTCTACAGCGAACATAGTCAAAAATATATGGAGACGATGGATGCCCCTTCAGCCCCTTCCTTATGGGCCTTTTGTTACCCCTTCTCGAGGCTGCAGGCTAGTTCCCTGAGAGGACAGGATTGGTTAGACCTGTTTGACCAGCGCCTTGCTCACAGCGGGACATATAAAAATGAGGTTCAAACGTAAATCGGTAGCAATATGGATGTCGATTCCCTATCTTATCTGCGCAAATATGTACTTTGAAATTGATTTTTTCCCATAGTAGTAGTAGTCACATTTAAACTGTTTATAATAGATGTCTCTGGCAAGCGATACCGATGAAGTTTTAACTTTTCAACCGAAGTTTTATCTTTTTAACAAATATTTTAACGTTTTAACCGAAGTTTCAACTTTTTTTAGCCGAAGTTTAACAGTTTAACCCAAAGTTTAACAGTGTAACCCGAAATTTAACAGTTTAACCCAAAGTTTAACAGTGTAACCCGAAGTTTAACAGTTTAACCCTCAGAATTTTTGGGTTAAAAAAGAAAGTTTAACCCTCGTACACCTACCAACGGAGTTGCGAACGCCTTGTGTTGTACTGCACTCTCACCTCCTAAAATCCCGAAAAATTGCATCAACAGATACAATCCTATCTCTTAGAAGGACTTATTCCTTTTTTTTTAGAAAGCAAATTTAATGGTAGTAATTTTTGGTAGCTTTGACGTCACTCCACCCAATCAGTTTTTGGACACCTTATTTCTAGGACGCAGTGCTATCTGAGAAACGGGGAAAATGACGTTATGAGCTCGTAAACAGGCTTTTTGCTTTGCTCTAGGCTACCATTGTCTGGGGGGTTAAGCGAGAGGGTTTCATACAGAACTACATAAACAGGGTACTTCTCGACAACTGGTAACGAGTCCATTACTATCCAAAAAGGCAAAGCAGAAAAAAACCAGGTTTCCAGTTACACACAAAGAATGGAAGTTGCCCCCTGTGTTGCCTACTGCCAAGTCAGTAGGCGTGGCAAGACTGGGAAATTACTGTCAAATCCTTCCTCTTTTCACACGGTAAAATTTCCTGCTCTACGACCGTGTCGTGTAGTGTGTGTGAAAACTGAATCAATTTCAACAATTTCCTTCCAAACTAGAAATCCGAAAAAGAGAGGCCAACAACGAGTGAAACAGAATTTTAGGGGTTGTCGGGTTTGCTCTCTCATAACTATAATATCTGCCGCAGGAGCAGGGGGGGTGAGTGCAGTAACACCTAGCAATAAAACGGGGGGACGAAGAAACACGCCAACACTTTCCTTATGTGTGGCTGCACACCACAGCCGTCACCTCCTTATTAAGGCTCATAAAACGAGCAACCGCTTGAGCCAACGCAAAAAATTTCTATGATCCCCTCCAAAAAAGTTACATTGCCCTCTACCCGTCTTTACTATTGCCATTTATTTAAGAGATAAACGAAATAAAAATGGAGAAATTTCAATACATCTTTTCAAAGGCTGTAAAGTTTTGCCTCAACTCCTGACGCAGAATTGAGTTTTGTCAAGCGCGACAAGGACAAACGACCTTCACCCTATAGGAGAAAAGCTAAGGCAACTTGATCGGACATCGATATCTCAGGCAAACTCTGATCCTACCCCCTTTTCGTTAACGAGTCTTTGCCAGAACATATCGTTTTATGGGGGTTTCCCTTCCCTTGCTATGGGTATTACAGTACGATGCTTTTGATGGTGGCAGTAGTGGAAGAGTATCTATCTAACTTAATAGGCCCAAGACGTCAATAAGACATCCTGACGACTACTATGAGACAATAGCTCAAAAAGAAAAACGTTGGGTACGACTGGGATGGCCCAGTCTAACAGAAGTATAACAGAAGAAAAGGGAACAGGAATAGTAAAAAAAAAAAAAAAGGTTGTATCAAAAGCGTCTTGGTGCCGCATTGCGGACCCAACAAAAAGCAAAGCATTTCATAAAAGAAGGGAAGTTTATCTTCATATTTTTGGCTTTCTCGTCCGTGAATTGAATTCTGTTACACTTTAAAACAGTTCAGTTCGCGGACTCGGGACTTTTTATGCTCCAAATTTTTTGTTGTTCCTGAAACGAAACTTAAAAGACCAAATAAACTAATGAATGTCGCTTTGGCAGAGCGTTAGGACAAGTACTTTCGAGGGAACCCTTTTCGTCACGGGAACCTTCAGCCTCGGGCGGTGACGCTAACAGTGGGGGCGTGGCTTCTTCAGCTTCAGCTGCCAAACTGAATGCTCGAGAGCGCGAAAAACAAGTCTTAGACAAGATTTTAGCACCTGCTCACTACGACAAACGGATTCGACCAGCGGGACTAAATAATTCAGGTACAAAAAAGATATAAAACCCACCAGAGCGGCAAAATCTTTTTTTCACCACCAAAAACTTATCCACTCGCAATGAGGAAGAAAAACGTACTTCTAAAATCCAATTTTTGTGTTCCCATTTTCTGTTTCCCAACTCCACCCACAGATGGCCCGGTACTAGTGCGAATTAATGTCCTCTTCCGCAACATTGTTTCCATCAGTGACATCCAAATGGTAAGAAGAACCCCCTGACGTTGAACTTTAGAAGTTATTATTTTTTTTGCGCTCATGATATTTCCTCTTAACAGGACTATGCAGTGCAACTCACGTTCCGTGAAGAATGGCTCGATGAACGTTTGAAATATAACGAGAATGGGTTAGGTAAGCTACACCAAGTATAATGCTACCCCTTTCCACACTTCCATCGATTAAAATTTAAAAAAATACTGAAGGGACGTCTTTTTATCCTAAGAATAAAATGTACTTTTAAATTGCAAAACGAACACAATTTTGGCAGATTAATGCGTAATTTTTTTAAGTGCAACTATAATTAGATAAAGAAATGCTTTCGAAACCCCAAGTGAGACCTGAGAAAGCAAAGTGAAAATATGTAGTTT
Organism: Lepidurus apus apus; assembly: GCA_022832285.1. Lineage (NCBI taxonomy): Eukaryota > Metazoa > Arthropoda > Branchiopoda > Notostraca > Triopsidae > Lepidurus > Lepidurus apus. The sequence goes on along the minus strand of JAGJRO010000360.1, from coordinate 29,141 downwards.
TCATCCACTGCTTTTTCCTAGGTCGAGTTAAATATCTGACAGTGGCAGACCCAATGAAAATATGGATGCCGGATCTGTTCTTCACCAACGAGAAAAGGGGCCACTTCCATAATATTATTGTGCCCAACGTCTACGTCCGCATCTTTCCAAATGGTCAAGTTTTGTACAGCATTAGGTAAATCAAACGTCAAAAACTCAAAGCTAGAGATACAAAATTAAACTTTTCTTTTTTTTCTCTTCTCTTCAAATTTTTTCCCTCGTGAATTCCCTTACTTACAGATTGTCTTTGTTGCTATCCTGCCCTATGAATCTGAAGCTCTTTCCGCTTGGTAAGTCGAGAGCCCATCTCTTCTCTATTAATGTCATTAATTTCTAGAAAAGCAAGATATGGATATTTTCCCTCCATATCCGCCCCCAAATTCAATAATCTATAATGTTTCCCTTTTTTCTCTTTTGCCTATTTCCTGCTCTGCGTTTAGATCGTCAAACATGCTCTCTCAGAATGACAAGCTGTAAGTAACAATGAGCTTTTGCTTTCTTTATTGGGGGATTTTACCTCCGTTTCAATTTTTTCTTCAAGAGATCCTCACAATTTTTGAATATTTGGTTAGGTTTCTTGTTTTGTTACCTTGGATTTTCGCTTGTTTTGAACAATCTACAGTGCGTAAATCCTAAAATCCTGGGATTTTTTGCTGTTTTATTTGTAAACGCCGGCAGCAGCCCAGTAGTCTGACAAAAGTCAATTATCTATGCAAGACCTTAGACCCTATGACATAGTCAACCCCTCGTGTTCGTGGCTCTTAGAATTGCAAACTACGAATTCTAAAGCCGAGCGGAGCCGTATTTTTGAACGATCACGAGAATGGGAATGGGGAACGGGAACCTCGCAAGTTGCCAGTGTATATAGTTTTCGCGCTTTTTGAAAATTTCGTATTTCTGTTATAAATTACTGTTACTTAAGTTAATTCCGTTTAAAGTAGAATGTTCTCATTAAACAACTTATCCGATTTCTCACCTTTGCTCTCGCAAAAAAAGATGGTTGGACGACTGACGATTTGGTAACCCAAAACTATTTTTGATACGCAAATAAGATATACTTGCTTTTAGAAGTTTCAACAACAGCTGGGGTTGTGGTTATTAAGTTGTGTTTACTATTGATTCAAAGGTTTTCCTGTGGCGAGAAGGCGACCCTGTGCAAGTGAACAAGAATATGGAACTGCCTCGTTTCACGTAAGAGAGATTTTCTTCAATTAATGCTGGAAAAATTATTTCCTAAAATACATTTATAAGAAATACGTTGTTATTTCCAAAACAACTTATTACGGCTTTCCAAAGATACAAAATTTTTAATATACGATTAATTTTAATTACGTTCTTCCAAAGTTTGCAGCAATTTGGGACGGATTACTGCACACAAACGACCAACACGGGTAAGTTCGATTTGGAGTCGTCTTTCTCGCTGCAGTAATGGACTTGCCATGCAGTAGTTATTTTGTTTCATTAGTTCCCGAATTTCATCCTTGAAATGAGACCTCATTCTCGAGTAAATCCTTCAACATCAAAGACGATAGGAGATTAGGAACGACTTGCGACTGTGCGAGACCGTACTCGGAAACAATGAACGAGGGGAGCACTGTTTAGCAGTAGGAGCAGATAATGCGTAGCACGTTACGTTGAATACAGTGATAGTCCCTCATGAGGACTGGAGCAACTACATAACATTTCGAGAGTGGTCATATTTTAATAATTAATCAACCTTGACTTCAACAGTAAGCAAGTTTGGGAAATATGAAGCTTTCTATCTTTTGTCATTTTCGTGGCATATCTAGGGAACTGAAAAAGAGAAAACGCTCTCCGGGTTTGCCATGAATGGGGGATTGAGCCAAAACGACACGAACGCAGACCTTCACATATCTGCGGGAAAAACAGCGGTACTGGCATTGTAGTTCTCTATCTATTGTTAAAGGGCTTAAGAGGGCATGGAGTATAACACACCAGAGGGATAGGCCTTCATTGTACATGCTAATTAAAAATTAACCATAGAAGTAGAACTATACTGCTGCTGTTGCATTCCTGGGCCATTCTAAAGTTTGAATAATGTAGGCTAAGATTTGCATAGCACGCACAGCCCTAATTCTGGGAGAGCCTTAATTTCTGTGCTTCAGCTCTAGGTTTAGTCTGTACAAGTGCTAGTACTTTGGTTATTTAGAGAATAGAGTGGAACTAAGCTAAGCCACACTCAAGAAACCGAACGCTTTGGCACTCACCATTTAAAGCCTTCAAAATTTAAAAGAATAAAAACACCTCTTTTGATTGAAAATTACCACAGTTAAAATAAACACGAAATTATCAAACATTTTCTGCTGTAACTTACAGCAGAATTGACAGCAGAACAGGAGTATTAGTTGTGGTTTTAAAAATCATGCGTGACTGGTTCAGGGCAAATCTAGTTACTTTTTTAATAAGTGTATTTTAGGAAATTGTTAAGAAAATAATCAACAATATCATTAAACATATTGCGTTACGTTACCTTTTATACTAATATTGTAGACTAGTTAAATTTGCAAAAGAACATAGGATACCTCGGATATTTCACAATAACTAATGCCACAAATCGAAAGGTCAAGATGATCACAGCCCAAGCTGTCGAACGTTTTGAAATTCCGTCTGCTGCTCGTTGCCGCCCTCTGTAGTGCGACTGGCACTTTTTACGGTCTACTGTAGTATAAATAAAGCCCTCAATTTAGTGAAAAACATTACACATAAACAGACACGAAATAAGTATAATAAAAACTGGCTTTACCTAAGCAGTATCTTTTCCTTTTATATTCCCTTGTAGTGGCTTAACGAGGCTAAATGGCGCCCAGTGCAAATGAAAAAAAGGCGCCCCCTTAAGGCCACGGTGGAGCCTACTCTTGGTAGCACACTTTCTCAAGTAAAATTCAGAACAATTGCGAAAACTTCGTCCACGATTTTTCAAAAACGGCAAGTCGGATTTTCAACATTTTTACGTCAAAATTCTTAGAAAAAAAGGCTCCGTGTACATAAGCCTAAAAATAAAACAAAATATCACTTACAGATAAAAAGAAATGTTAATTGAAAACAGATAATTTAATAGTTGATAATTCATAAAACCAAGACTTTGCACACTCTACTATATTGCTCAAACTTTACTGTCAGGAAGTTTTATTGAAACTTTAAGCCATGTTCGCAAAATCGTGGACGAAAATTCCCCATGTTATTTGGCCATAAGAGCTTTGTCTCCACCGTGACCTTAAAAAAAGAAAAGAAAAAAACTAGACATCGGAACACAAGGATCATGTTAACTTTTATACATAAAAAAGGCGATGGGTGTAATCAATTCATCCTTTTTTTCTACTCTTTTTTTTTATCGTGTACCATGAAAATGGCGCCCCTCAAGTTGGCGCCCAGGGCACTGTACCCTCGTTACGCCACTGTAATCCTTTGTATTTCCTTTTAAATAATAAAAAACTTTATTTTCTTACGCAAAGGCAAAATAAATGTCGCACACGAAAGGGTGGAAACCGTTTCAATATAATCTCTTGATATATGTGTTTTAGGAGGTTATTCGTGCTTGGTCGTGGATCTTCGATTCAGACGAGAGTTCAGCTACTACTTAATCCAGATTTACATCCCGTGCTGCATGTTGGTGATCGTGTCTTGGGTGTCCTTTTGGTTGGACGCCAACGCTGTTCCAGCCCGCGTTTCTTTGGGTGTCACGACGCTTTTGACTATGGCAACACAGACGACTTCCATCAACAATTCCTTACCGCCGGTTTCCTACACCAAAGCTATTGACGTTTGGACAGGCGTTTGCTTGACTTTCGTCTTTGGGGCATTGTTGGAATTTGCCCTGGTCAACTATGCATCGCGCTCTGACGCTCACCGCGAAAAGCTCAAGAAACATCGACGCCAATGGGAAATCGAGCACCAAGCTGCTCTCGAATCTGAAGCGCTCCTCGAACAAGAAAGAAACAATTTCCCCATGGTAACGTTAGCTTTTCTCTCTTTCAGTCGTTTTTGTTCCTTTCAGTCTCTCGGTTTTTCCCTTTTTAAGTCTTGCCCCGCAGCAATCCCTGTTGCTACGTTCAGTAATAATTGGGAGAGATGGAGATGTAAACAAGACGTTTTCGAAAGAAGTAGCTCTAGAAAAGTTTGTACAATGTACACTCAATTTTATGTTTTCTTATGTTAGCTTGCATTTAATTATCTATACGTAGTACCTGAGCATTCAACACGCTACGGACACAAAGTTTGTTACCATAATTCTAAGCCGATGAAGACTCTTCGCTTCGCGAATAGGCTAACATTGGATCTATGGCTCGTAACTAAATTATTTTTAAAACTAAATTTAAAGGATTTCACTACGATTATGTATTCTTATATTTAAACAGAGTTTAGTTTGTATTTTGTTTATTCTTTATAATACCTGACGCTATGAAATTTGTTTTGAGTCGTGGCCAAAATGTGCGTCGCCAGTGAATCCTCCATAATTCTAAGCTCAGCCCCCACAGATGAATGCATATATCGATCATCCGCATAGAATCCGGCCAGCAAAGGCTAAAACGGAAAGAAGCACTTCGCCTGCATCATTTCTTATCTTCTTGGCCTTCGTCTTTTTTTCGTAGTATTCTTTTCAGCTCATCCAAGGAGAAATAATCTGAGTAAAGGAATCGTGCACATATCGACCTCGAGACTTTCGCACTCGCTACAAACTTTTCAACAATGCTCTTGGCTCCTGAACAAGAGCAGCTCGAGACATCCCCATAAGAGGCTTTCTGGCTTGCTATAGCCCCACTTCCCCCCTTCTCCTCCATTACTAAACCTAAACCACCAAGCCTGAAGCTCTTCAACATGTATCCCAAGATAAGACAAATATTAAGGATCACTTCCGTCAAACTCCACCACAAACCTTTTTTGTGTTCTATGAGAAAACTTAAAAAATATCCCTTCCATTTGCTTTTACTTATATCCTAAAAGGCAAATTAAACCTAATTAATCTTAGAACCAAGAAAAGCCAATTTAACTTGTTTTTAAAAGGGGGAGTCAAGTGCAAAAAAAAATGTTATAGAGGAGACCAAAAGAAGTGATCTGGCTGAAGAACCCCTGTGTCAATTATGCATATTAACCGAGTAATTAATTATTTAGCGGTTTAAGCTCCGCCCCTTTCCTCAAAAATTCAAATTTTCCTATCCTTATAACATTGGGGGACAGCTGGCCGGAGGCCTAGCGCCTTTACCTATGAGCGCATTCAAAATTGGACCTTCGATTTATCGGACTTTCGATTCTTTCTTTTGAATACCCAAGCATGTGTTTAGGTGCTTCGGTTAATTTACAAGCTCAGTCCCAAAAAACTGACATTTCTTCGCGCCATCGCGTGATCGCCGTCCTGCCGGGCCGAAACCCGCGCCTGCGAGCCTTTGTGCAAGGTATGGGTCGGCTTCGCAGTCGAGAGCCCATCCTCTGGCAATGGGACCGCACGCGGCGGTTCGGACTACGCGGGTAAGGCTTGCATGGCGTTCGTCAGTCTCGTCAGCCCGTAAGTCTCGGCGCGAAGAAAATGTCTTCTTTTTGTAATCGAGATTATAAGTTAACCAAAGCACTTAAAGACCTGCTTGAGCATTTAAAAGAAAGATAATGGTGCCGACCCCATAAATCGAAGGTCTGATTTTGAATGCGCTCATAGGTGAAGTCGCTAGGCCTCCGGCCAGCTGTCCCCCAATGTTATAAGGATACGAAAATTTGAATTATGGAGGAAAGGGGCGGAGCTTAAACCGCTAAATAATTAATTACTCGGTTAATATGCATAATTGACATAGGGGTTCTTCAGCCATAACACTTCTTTTGGTCTCCTTTATAACATTTTTTTTGCACTTGACTCTCCCCTTTAAATCACGCAGTGATGTTTTGGCTGTTACTTATAAATGCTAAATATTATTCTGAGGCCAACGAATAATTTATCAGTTTTCCTGAAGATCCGTTCATGAGCTGAGCTACTGAGGGGCTACTTTCAGTCGTGATGTAACGGAAGTGTCACGGCTCACGACGCCTCTTACCATGGTTACTATATATTTTCACGCTACTGCCTCTACTAATGCGCAGATAAAGCTCAATTTTTGAAATATATGCACGCATAAAATGAAAAACAAAGCATTCTCAACAAAGGTACCATAAGCGACACGTTCGTTACGTCACTCAAGCCACGTGACCCTTTTAGAAATCTATTGATGTATTTGCTCTTCTGTTGCTGTTTATTTTCACGCTTAAAATAGTAAACAAAGCTTTGGGTACCATAGATGACACGTTCGTTACGCCAGCAGTGTTCCGGAACTTCTTTTTTTCCGGAACGTCGTTCTCTACCGTTCTTCGGTCAACTTCTGTCGTTCCGTTCCATTCTATTTTGGCAAAATTTTCAAAAGAACTAGTTCTGAACGGCCGTTCCGCTTCAATTTAAAGATCCGTTCCGTTCCAGATCCGTTCCGCTCAAAGATCCGATAATTTTATGGAAAACAATTAAAAAAGTTTCTAAGTGTGGCGACTAGACGGCCCAAACACTACATTGCCTAGCCATTGGATGGCGTGCATGGGAACGGTAAATTTCCCGAAAAAATCGTTCCGTTCCCTGCCACATTCGGTGCACCGCCGTTCCGTTCCCGTTCTGCCCAGAAAAGCGGAGCGGAACGGAGTTTTCCGGGAAGTTCCAGGACACTGTACGCCAGAACCATGTAACCGAACCATGAACCAGGACCCAGGACCATAGAAACTTATTTTCTGTATTGTATACTCTTTTTCTGAACACAAAACTGTGCCATTTTCGTGCTTGTTGCCTCTAGGAATAAAACGTGGTAATTCTTCGGGACACTTTTTGTATTTATTGGAAACGCGTTGTATTTCGCAAGATAAAACTGATTTTTTCCTTTTCTTCTTTTGGTGTTCGCTCTCGCTAACCTTAGCAGAAGCCCTTGATGCGTCCCACTCGCGCGGAAGGCTGCTTACTGGAGCAGGATCACTGCGATTTGCACGTCCGGAATGCTGGAACTATGGCCGCCACTTCCCATGCGGCTCGCACCCGCCAACGCTGCACTTCCTGGCTGGGCCAATTCCAATTTCGCTCGAAACGGATTGATGTCATTTCACGCATCATTTTCCCCTTCGTCTTTGCCCTTTTCAACGTCGTTTATTGGGTCACTTATCTGACCCAAGAAGGCAAAACATGAAAAAAAACTCCTCCCATCATGTAAAAGGCAATATTTAATTCAGTGATAAAATTCCCCACAGCAGAGAAGATAAAAGTTGATCTCGAATTTTTGGGAGAGAGGGAGAGAGAGGAAAAGAGAGAGAGAGAGAGAGAGAGAGAGAGAGAGAGAGAGAGAGAGAGAGAGAGAGAGAGAGAAGAGGAACTGAAAATTTGGGTGAAAGAGGCACTAGCGTTTTTTTTCTTTTCTTCCTTAAAACCCTTAAAAATCGAAAATCAATTCCCAAGTAAGTTGTATCACATGAATTAGCAAAAGATTTAAAAAAATGGACTTGGAAGTATAACGTGTGATTAAAACATCGACATTGAACCATGCGAAGCTTGAAATGGGCAAAAATTTTCTCCGCCATAAAACCAGTCGACAAATTTTTTCTACAAAGAACAGAAAAAGTATAAACAGCGATTTTGCCTAACTAGTGCGGCGTGGATCCAAAGATTTGTCTCTTTTTTAATGTTCTGTAAAGCCCCGCCCATTTTTAGCCCTTACTTTTACTGCCCTGTTCCCGTTTTCATGCAATCTTCCATTTTGCGAATCATCCACTATGAAGAAAAACAAAAAAATAACAATAAAATTAGATTAAAAAACAAACTCACAAGTTATTCCTAGAATTAATTCTATAAAAAGTACCGATAATTCTGTCCCGTTCCTCAGAAAACTATGAATACAAAATTAACTTTTCCAGGAAAAACTTACAGTTGCACGTTCGTTGCTCAGGGAAACATGTTTTCCCGTTTCGGATGACGAAAAGAGGCCCAAAACTTTCTTCTTGGATGGTCGAATTGGAATGAAAAGACCGTCTTTGGTAGCTTGGGGTGTGCTCGACAATTCTTCCCACGTGTAGCCCCATTCCACCTGAATAAAAACGTTTTGGAATTAGAAAACAAACCATGACAGTGATCCCCCGGTTTTTCTTCTTTTCCTTAAATCTTCTTTTTATTTTTTTTCCCTTGCCTGCCATTGTCCAAACAGCTCATGGCGCGACAACAAGAGCACTCGTCGGTCCGTTATCAGCAAAATGGCATTTCCTTCACTTCCACCACCGCTCTTAACGTTCATATGGGCCACATAATGATCCGTACTAGCCAGGCGTCCTTTTTCCACTTCCTACACACATCCCCCAGACACGAAACATAAGAAAGATTAGAGTTCTCCCAGGCTCGATTCACTAGCTGACAGCACAAGCTTTATTCAAGGTAACGACTTTTACCCGCAATAAAGCGCCTCCTTCCGCTTCCAGGCGCGAAAAGGGTCGAACCACCCCGTCTGGCTGCAAGAAACGCGGAGGACGCAATTTCGCTTGCTCTTCATTCACTTCCGTCATCCTAAGTGGAACAACACAGACCAAAAAGACCACATTTTAGCCTCACTTCTCCTTAAACTCTTAAATGAAGTGAAAGTAAATAAGGAAGTAAACAAATAAAAAGAGGCACGCTACGACGCTACCGCCTAATCTTAACAATGCAAGAAAAACTTTTGCCATGCTTTAGCTCAAGAATTTGTCCCAAAAAGGGAAAGAAAGAGCAATATCGAGTGACTCCAATTTCAATGAATTCTCTCCCCAGTAGAGAAGTAGCTCAATACTTTTTTTTTACCTCTTGACAGCATCAAAGGACCCGGAAGCAAAATCGACAATTCCAGCCGTGGGTCGGGTCACTAATCCAACTAATCCTTTGCCAGCCCCTTTGAAAAAGCCTTCGAAGCCGTCTTGCTGAGCTCCTTCAATTGGCTTGGTAATCACGCCACTAACTCCTTCCACAAATCCCTGGGTTAAATAAAAAGAGAGAAAGGGAAAAAAGAAAAGAAGAGATTTAGATCCTTTCCAACCAGCAAGGTGTTTTTCGCACTAATGAAATAATGTGGTACCATGAATAAGCCTTTGCCTCCTTGAGCCAAGTTTTCTTGGATGTTTTGGGGTCGCCGCACTAAGTTTTGTCGCCGTTTCTGCTGATAGTCTTCGTCAAAGGTTAAGGCAGCAATGCCTTTACCCAACGTGCCAGTAATGCGAGAAATGGCACCTGCCGCTCCACTTACAGTATGGCCGAATAAACTGCGGATGCCCAAAGCTAAGCCTTCTGCAAATTCCCCAGGTCCTTGAATCGCCCCCTTGAAAGGAAAATAAAATGGATTATTGGACCACAAATTTAAAAGTAAACCATAAACAATAAACAAAATATTAAAAAAAATATGCAGGTTATTTCTTAAATTTGGCTTTTAGTAGATTACATAAAAACAAACACGGATATGTGAATAATCGATGCATTTTTCTCGTACTTCATCTAATTACGTTTATTGGAAGTTAATTTATAAAGAAATAAAGTTTTGGAATTAGTGGAAATAGAAAGTACTTGAAAAGGTTCGTAGAACAACTGTTCCACCCCTTTGCCGAAGCCAACGGCTAGCCCGAATGGATTGCCAATAACGTCCAATCCAAGTACGAGGACATAAAGTTGTTTCATCGCCTGCCCCACGTAATGCCATTGCAATTCGCTCATCAATTGCCGCCAGCTCATAAACGTGGAGCTACGTTCAAAGTAAGCCAACCTGGCAAAAAAATTGAGCAGTTGGATCAGTCTTTTATTCACTATTTACCACTTCTAAACCTTACGAAAATACCTGAAAACGACATCCTGGACTTCAGTAACGGTCACGCCTACACTCTGCAATAACACGCTGAACACGCGGGAACCTTCAGGATTTTTACCCGTGCCTTTGCCCGTATTTGAAAAGCTCAGGTGGATCTAAACATCAAGATATTTTTTTTTAGAATAATAATGATACCAACCAATTCGTATTTCTGAACCAATAAAAATAGCACTTTGAATTAAATGATTTATAAAACTACTGAGCCCTACGAAAGTATCAGATTTAAATGGGAATATTTCTGCAGCAATGATTGTCGTCACTAATCCTTCAAAATAACCAAAGATACTACAAAAACGGTAAGAAAGAAAAAAGCCCAGAAAATATTCCTCTAAGGTAAATCGTACAGAAATCAATAAGAATGGACTCATCAGAAACTACACTAAAAGTAATCAAACGCTTTCAATAGCGAATAAAGTACGACACTAGGTTGAAAATAGGAATACAAGTTAACAAAAGTTCAAAACTTACCTTTAGAGGAGAAAGGTGGAGAGAGCCAAAGTAATTCTCCGTGTCGTGCTTAAATTCCAAGGCGGCATGTCCTTTGAGGTCGCGGGCAAGTGCCATTATATCTTTCTCCATGTTCTCCTTCTACACCATAATTCCAAATTACTCGTCCCGTTCAAAGAAGACTTTCTGAAGGTTGTGAGGTGACAATTCCTCTTCCCCATTCTTACCATTTCCTTTTCGGATTGCATTTCCGAGGTGACAGCGAACATGTCCGCCAAGCCATTGATTAACGCCATGTCCGCTCGGAAATGCAACTCCTGGACCAATAACTTCAAATACTGAAATTGTTGCACGGGGCTGTTCTCCACCAATCGCTCCACCACACTCAGCTCCAATAATGGTTTCGGAACTAAAAATACCACAGAATTTAAATCGGGGAAAAAAAAAACCTTCCGAAGTCTATCTAATTTTGTTACCTGATTCTGCCGCAACGCTTTTAGGGGGTGGTACAGGGGCCAAAACGATGGGGAAAACGCAATCCAGGAGTTGGTTATCAATCTGAAGACGGTTGAGCCTCCCGTGCACAAGTCGGCGATGCGGAGAAGTTTGCAATTGCAGCCATAAACCAGGTTGGAAAATCCTTTTCAAATCCCTTTCGCCTGACTTGTGCAGAATCATATTCTCTAAGTCCACCTTACACAGGGGAGAAAAATAATTAGTAAAAAAAATACGTATATTTATTTTAATACATAAATATAAAATATTTCTAATGCGTTTAAATTCAAAAGTTCAATTTAAAATTAAAATAAAATTTAACTTATCATTAAAATTATAATAAAATTCAACTTGTAATGAGGGGCAAAACTTAAATGTAAATCCATGTCACACCTCTAAAGCTCCATCCAAAGTTTGTCTACCAGTCACGTGTTTCCCCACTTTTTTGCTCTGGTTATATTTGGTGTAGGCTTCTTCCAGCACGTGACAATCTTTGATACTCATGGCACGGAATCTCTTTCCCTTTTTGGCACTCTCCCATATAACGCCGGAGCTAAATTGAAAAGAAACGAAAAAAAGAGACTTTACTAGTATTTTTTCCCATTATTCCCAATTATAAAATAATAATTAGACGAATACCTGGTGATGGCAATGTAGACAACTTCTTGGTGATTGAGATTGTCAACCAAGGATAAGCCCACGCCCATAATTGATACCGTGATTTCTTGAGCCACGCGCTCGAAATGTCCGCCACTCATTAACTCCATGGCTAATGACTCATCTGGCGTAATGAGGAGTACTCTTTGGCGGCCTGACAGGAACGAAACCCAACGCAATTCTGCTCCATCTTCTAACGACACTGTTCCCGAGTCATCCTTTTTTTATTTTTTGGGGGCGGAAAAATAAAAAGGGAATAATTTAGAATAGTGGAGAATTTTCCAATTCCCAAGGAAATGGGAAAACATACTTTTTGTAAATCATTATGGATTTCCTTCTTCCCGCATTTCCATACGAATTTCCGAGGCCCATTGGGATCGTACCATGTGTAATATGCGGCTTGCTGAGGTTTCAAAATTCTAACAACAACGACGGATAACGGCAAAGATGTTATTATCTTTTTGGATTAAAAAATGGGAAAAAGAAGTTTTGCTTTCTGTTCTCCTTTTTACTTTCTTACCCTCGCGTATTGATTCCTTCTTCACGGTATTCCAGGCTGCTGTTCAAGCTGTGGTTTACCAGGAGTACTGGTGCCAATCCTGTCTGGTAGGGCTCGCAAGTCATCATTACGGAAGATTCTGAAATTTGGAAATCCACTTGAATTCCGCCAAACTACAAAATAGAAAATCAATAAACAATTCAATTCAATTCCACTCAAAGGAAGCTATTGTATTAACCTTATTATCGAGCCGTAAGAGAGTCGCCTTCTCATGGTCGTAAGAAATAGGCGTGGTTTCATCCTCGGTGCCATGAACCCGAAAGATAATCCATTTTTTCCCTGTGGAACGCGGCCAGAAAGGCACCGATTGCCCAGACGGCAAGGCCAACCATTCGTAATGCTCTACGTCCGCTTCCCGCACTTCCAAATCAAACAGTGCTAAATTGGTGATCACGTGGTACGGTAAAAACGTGATTTGCTTGGTTAGTCCACTCCGACACAAACTAATTTGGATTCCCACCTGCACAAATGAAAAACGTACGATTAAAAAGCAACGGCCAACAACAAGTCAACTACGTCATGAACAAACAACAACAAAACTAAAACTAAAATGTAAAAAGCAAACGTTTGTTCAGAATGAACCAAAGAAAAATGATTAATCAAACAAAAATCCGGAATTATACCTGATATGTGCACAAAAGGGACCGGCAGGTGACAGTACCGGAACTACCGGCTACATCCAAGGAGAACTTGTCGGACCAATCCGAGTCTTCTACTCGTAGTGATGCTTTCTTCTTGCCAAAAAACGACTTAGCTTTGAAAGAAAAGAGGATCGGTTCTTCCAAGTTTTCTGGATGGTGAAATACGTTCTGATCCTCGCCCTGAACACAAAGACAAGAACAAAACATATGCGCAAATTGTTAGTTGCCTTTTTCCTTTTTTTGGAGTTTTCATTTCACACTGCAAAACAATTGTTACCCCACATTTCCCGCCAATCCCATCTCAACTCGGCCTGCTTTTTCTGGGAACAAACTGCTAAATTCAGGTTAAGATACCATATCGCATGCTTTTCAACGAAAAATTTGAAAAAAAAATCGAGCAATATTATTATATCTAGCTAATAAAAAACAAAAAAAAAAGTCCCTTTTAGAAAGACTCACCCCTTCGTCCGCCATCAAAGAAAACGAAGAAATAGAAGCCATAGTAAGAGAAGACGCCCAAGACTAGACAAATTTCTTTTTTTAATGCAAAGGATTTTCCCCAAAAAAATTTGTCGATAAATGGAATGCCAAACCTAACCTGTAACCCCACCTTTTTGCCCTTCTTCGGCCACACCCGCTTACTAGATCGCTAATAACACACAAAAACAAAATACAAATTACACCCCATTTTCGTTAAGACTTTCGCCAATTTTCCCCCAAAGATCTTAATTCTTCAAAGAGTAAAACTCGTCAAAAAATGAAAAGAATCGTCCGATGACAAAAATTGCTTGAAGAAACTTACTCTATAGCTCAGGAGCAAGCCAGTACGATTACTCATCCAAAAAGGGCAATACAATGAAAGATGTAAGGTCCCGCCTTCTTTCCGGACGGCGTGTATACCCAAATCCAGAGATACTTTAACGCTTCCTTCAACTGAATCAAAAGTCCAAACAGATAATTCGTTAGGATTCAAGGAAACAGCCTCTTTGCACAGCCAGTCGCGGTCCAGATAATTCAAAATCTGTTTAAATAGAATAAAAAAAAATTAAGGCCTTGTTCGACTTAAGTCGACCAATTTCCCTCGAATTACTTTCAAAACCAAGGATCCAGAGCCTGGATTTAACGAAGTCAAGTACAAACTCTCGCCAGACAGTACTTCCTTCTCGGACCAACTTCCTGCTGGCACCGTCCGTACCGGGATGGGTAGCAAGTTGTGCAAAACAGCTGTCGGACGTACATGGATCTCATAACACGTACTGTTGAGCCGTACTCGATTGGTATCTTCCATATGGATGTAATCCATGGATCCACTCACCTAAAAAGTACCAATCACAACAGAAAATTAATTTCTACAGAACAAAAACGTCACAAGTTCAAGCTCTGGGCCCTTGAATGCCAAATACCCCCAAACACACAAATTTGGATTCGCTTACTTCTTATTGTTATACCTGTAAAGAAATTTTGTAGGAGTAGCTACCCTTCAATTAAAACAAACAAATGTAAAATCAGACAAGGAATGCAAGACCCCTTAAAAAAAAGAAAAACGTCTTGTTCAACTTTACTTGCAAATAGAAAGGCTCGCCCTCGGGATTCGTCTTGGGAACGCATTGCAATGTAGCAGTCATGGGCCCTTGGTTGCGAATATCCCTCCAAATGAAAGGTACGATAGAAACGCTGTAACTGTTAGGGCGGAAAAAAAAAACTTTAAGTAGAACCTAAATTTTCGCATTTGTACTTGTCAGGCGCGAAGAAAATCTCCCCAGTAGGCGTGTACAAAGCTTGCGTGGTCATATGCAGTACACCACAGCCTTCCAATCGTCCTACTCCCGCCAACTCGTTCCCCCGTTTGGTCATGTAGTAAACATCGATAAACGTCTTCATGTGGTTCACCAACTAAACACAGCAAAATACATCCATTCTGCTTTCTCCCTAACAAAAGGCACAATACTTTGACAATGCTGCGGATAGTGATGTGTCGGAATCCAAATTCGTTGACGATATCCATGACCACGCCCGTCATATCCCCACTTCTTTCAAGACGATGAGTCGTGGGCAAATACCGGCGATCTGCTCTGGATACTGGAATGCTATGCGAGTAATTCAGCTCTGGGATTTGCAAGGCTAACGTTTTCTCTTGACGAACTTCCTGTTCCCTCAATACCGAGCGCGTTTTGACGGCTGCTGGTATTAGTCCCACTTCTGCTCCAGGCTCCAGCACCACGTCGCTTACTTTTTGCTGGGTAGTCAACTACAAAATCAGCAAAAGAAATAAATAATAAACACATCCTTAAAACGTTCAATTTCAGAAAATATAACCTTGAAGTCACTCTGGCTCAGAATAATGACCACATCAACGTCCAAATCATTCCGGACCAAGTAGGGCGCAGCTGGAGCTTGTTTCTGGGACAATTGCTGCTTCACTGCGTCAGAAAACGCTTCGCTTAAGACGGTCGTAACGTCCAGAAAGGTTTTGCTAACTGTTAATTCCATCATTTCGGCGGACTCGATACTTATGCACATATTTGGGGGCTCTTGGTCTCCTGGCATGAGGAAATCCTCCTCACTCGGGGTCCGAATAACCACGTCCGGATTTTTCTTGAGCTAATTTTTTTTAATAGAATTCAGACAACACGAAAATATAAAACCATTAAAAAATATGATTTTTTAAGAGTTAATTTTTTCTTACCTTTAAAACGAGTTCCCAGGGCTTACGGTGGGCGCTACTATTAACAATATGCTCCACAGGCTCCAACAAAGGTTCCCATAACGCCATGTTGCTGTTATAATACGCCATTTCCAAGCTTAAGTTTAGGGAAGCTTCCAACTATGAAAAAAGCAAAACTTTTTCATTGTAAAAAACAACAAAAAAAACGATGAGAAGGTATGAGCGGAATAAAAATTACCAAAGAGCTCCAGTTGCGAATTTCGCCATGGAGTACGCTCTCGAGGAGGATCATGGGCGTGGTTCGGTTGCCTCTGCCCACTTCCAGGTAGAACGTGAAATGTTCCAACTTGAGCATCAATTGCTCCACGATAGTGGGCCTGAAAGGGGCTTCAGACTGGACTCCAACCGGCAAAGCTTCCTCAGCCATATCTATAATGCCACAAACACGAGAAAATCATCCTTCTATTCAACACTGCCCATCGTTCAATCGTTTAATTAATAACTAAGAGTTACCAACTGCCAAAAAATCTAGTTGCAGGTCCGGAGTAGCTTTTATTGACCACAAATCCGAGTAATCGGGCACAACGCGAGCTTCAGGACCGGTTTCCTCCGCGCCGGGCAGCAAAGTGCCACTAATATGGGAAAGCATTTCAATCGTGCCTTAAAATAAACGAATATAGCACCATTAGCCCAAATTGGAGAATGTTTAGAAAAATTAAGTGAATTTTCTCTCACCCGGTGAAACGGATAAGATGATATCGGAAATATCCACGTTGACTCGCATGTCTTTGTCTTTAGTTGAGCTTGTATGGACTGTAATCGAGCATGGACTCAATACCTTTAATGAAAGTTTAAAAAAAAAATAAGAATAAGAATAATAAAAAAATTTCAATATTATCGAAAATAGTTGGTATACTTCAGCTGTAGTATCTCGTCGTTTTTCAGGCTGGAAAGCGCACGAAACGATGTGCAAGTTGAGGATATTTCCTGCAAGGTTTACACAATCTGGTATCATTAGCAATTTCAAGTCCGCTTCGGTCTAAAACGAAAGATAAAAATACTATTAGACGCAAAGAGTTACTACGAGAGAAGAGATATTTCATTTATAATTACATTCAGGATAAGGACATTGCTCTCTTCGTTTTCAAGGTTCTCCATGAGAATAATATCCGGTTTTTCCATTTTAACGCTCACGGTAAGGATGGCCTGATTTCCCGGTCCCTTCTCAGTAGCCCCGCCTCCTCCTACATTTTTCACTTCGGCGGATTTATGAGCAGGTGCACAGCTTCCGCTGTTATGACTGCCCGAGAAGAAGGCTCCCAAACGCAGAAGGTAATTTAGGTTCAAAATGAGGGTGAATCCACAAATACTGACGTTCACTAAACCAGACATTTATTCTTTAGTAAATTGGCCTTAAAATTTTTTAGAGCCAAAACTTTTTCAGAATCTTCAGTCTATAGAGCAATTTTCCTTACCATCTTGCTCGCTGAGAGCGTTCTTTTTATAGCTGACTTGGATCATCGCTTTCGAGCTCGTGGCCGTCCATTTGGGCTCCAGTAAGCGAGTTATAGCTCTTTTGGGAGTGGGGCGAGTATCTTGCAGCCAAATAGACGTCAAAACCATATCTGCTTCCATGGAGTTGTCCGACATCATGTAGCCAGACAGATCCAAGCGTTTCAGGGCTACTTGGGCTAAGGCTTTTTGCTTGTCATGGCTCACCGTGCCTTTTACCTGTTCCCAAACCACCAGAAATGTTCACAAGTACTAAAAATATATTCTATCTTACCAGATCTGTCGATCCAGCAAATAAATCCAGTTGCATTGTGTCCAAAACGATCATGAAGGTCAACGTTTTCCTCACTACACCCACTTGATACAAGACAGTTTCTGCCGAATCTTGGGAACTCACTACCAAATCATTTTTTTTTTAAATTAGTGCTTATGAACATTCTATCACTCGCAAATTCATTTACCTGGCAAAGAATGATCAGTAACTGGCGTTTGGCCTTGGGAGACAGCCAAAGAAGGCGTTAATGTAACATCCCCATCTGTATGACTCGAATCAAAAGCACTCGCTCCTTCAGCCAGATTGTCCAGCAACGTCCCCATAGCAACGACATAGTCTTCTTCGCTCAAATCCGCCTAAAATGGACAAAACATTACGAAAAATTCGATTTTTTTTCCCAAAGAATTTTTACTTGTACAACTCCTAAACAGATTTTAATCTCTAAATCCGGGGCCCCAATGTACCAGTTGGCTGTTAAATTTCGCACAACTTTAAGTTCGAATGAAATTGGGTGAAGTAATACACATTCCGCTTTCACATGATTGTGCTTACCTTCGGTTACCGCCCTAAATTAATGAAACGAAACAATACCTGAGTCCTTATAACGAGAAAGTTCTTAGGCCAAATTTGGAAGCTTCGACCAAACACTTCAAAGTTGCAAAAAAACAACTACTAAAGATAATTAACATATTTTTTTCTTTTCAGTAGTAGCAGGCGTAGGCTTGAAAGCCTATTGCCAACAGAATTTTAATTAACATATTAAAATAACATAACTTATTTTAATTAACATATTGAAATATTAAATAAGAGAAGGGGAATAGATATTACCTAGACAGTTTGAGATTTTCAAGCGTAATATCAATTAAATCCAAGATTGCAGGCAATCCAAGCTCGTTCCGGACTCCTTGCATCACAAACTGGTTCTTGAGATTCAACTGTCCCAAATCTGCTACCAAAACATTGCAACTCGAAGTCGTTTGAGGTATATAAATCAATGGCGCAATCATTTTAATATCTAGCGCCACTCTCAAAGCCTTGGCGTAAGCTTCTTGAACGTTCTGACGAGCTGCTTGAGCTGCTTGCGCCGAAGCTTCAATAATAGCTGTCTTGGCAGCTTGGAACTGATCCACAAAGCTCTAAACGGATCAGAAGTTAACAAACAAAATAAATAACACTAACAAAATAATAATTAAATATTCAAAGCAGTTCAGTGCTATAAAAGTTTTAAAAAAAGTATCTTTACCAGAAGGTCCTGAATGAACTTGTTCAGATAAACGATTTTGAGGCGACCAGTAGCCAATTCGATGGCTATATCTACCGATTCCATGTCTAAATAGCCTTCATTCTCCGTGGCCTCATTGTAGAGCACAAATTGGGCATGGAAGGCGTTTTCATCCACCACTTCCACAATCTTTACTCCAGAAATGGAACCAAAAAATGAAGAAAAAACGTCCATAAAAAGCTCTACTAAAACCCCATTCTGAAGACAAATATTACCGTAGGATACAAAGTGGCGTTGGGATCAATGACGCTGACGCTTTTCAAGCGCGTAGTCACGGTGAGTTTGGACGGCTGCAGCCTCACTTCCAAGTTCAATCCACTAAAAGCCACTAAGGCGAGGGTTCGAGTTTGGCGACCCAAACTCGCCTGCAAACGGGACATTTGTGCTCGGACTAAGAAATTTGTTCCTTCTCGTCCCATTTTAACCGGTTTCTTCCTAGCTGTGCATATAAAAGGAAAGGAAAGTTTTTTACTTTTCTACTCTTACGCTTGCTATTCAAACTAGCGAATGATTAACCCTAGACCTGAACTACGGAATACATTTCAAACTTACAGATCCTCTGAAAGGCTGTAGAAAAAGTAGAAAATTCAAACGTTATGTTTACTGGATTTCTAAGCAATCTTGAAATCTCACCTGCTCCAACTTTCTCAGCAGCTTTATCCACACTTGTCTTCATCTCGCTGTTTTCAGTCACGTTTCTAGCGGTGTTTCTGCCTTCAGAGTCGGTCCGGATCTGTTCTAATCGCGTTGAAAGGTCGTTGGAGAGCTGCAGGATGCTTAAGAGCACTTCTTGCTGCAAATTAACGTCCAAATCGCACAGCTGAACATCCAATATCTGCTCCACCGCTTCATATTTGGTAGCAAAATCCGGCGACTGCCTTTCCACCTTCAAGTCAACAGAAAAATTGTACCAATTACGCGTGAACTTTTAGAAATCCCAATTTGATATTTACCTTCAGGTAATCCACAGTGAGAAGACACGACTGGCCCTTGTCTTCCGTGCTTATTATAGCGACTTTCCTGTCTTCAGGATTAACAAGATTTTCATCTTCTTCGGTTGGTTTGGGGCAATACCAAAGCCTTAACCCGGTTAAAGACAATCCTACGCGAGTTTCCCAACTCTTAAGCTCTAAACTGGAGCTCAGCTGCACCATACGGAACTCCAACAAAGGGACCACGACTAATTGTTCACCTTGCACAGCGTATTCCAACCTCACGTCTAAAAAAACATGAACTTTAGTTCAACTAACTGAATAAAACGAATTTACGGCCCAAAAAATAAGAAAAGCTTATATAATGAAAATAATACCGTTGACATCGAATGACAACTGGACTTGGGTCAATTGTGATGTTGGACTAGACAAAGGGGCGGGGTTTAGAGACGCATCCAGCGCTTCCAGTCGCCGCAAGGCGTTGTTAGTCGCATATTCATTGGCCTCTGAAACAGCCAGTAGCCCTGCTGATGCTGCTTCTGCCTTAGGGTTGGATGGCAGGGGAATACTTTGTATTATAACTCCCATGTTAATCAATCTCATATCTACACAATTTTTTTTAATAAAAAAAGGTTAATTTTAAAAAATGCAATCCCCAATTTCTGTGAAAATACCTTGGATTGCTAAATGCAGATTGGGAAGTGAGCCAGAGATTTTAGTAATTGGTAAGCGAGGGTCGTCTAAAATCAGACATTTCTCCAACACAAGCTGAATCGATAAAGGTCTCAGTATGTGCGATTTGTACGACTTATCTTGCAAGGCTTTGAGCCAATCTTCTCCTCCAAACAAAGACAATACCTAATTTCGCACGATAAAATACCAATCAATTCATAATTAACATTTCCATTTATTCTGTTCAAAAGAAATTAATTCATAATACGTTTCAAAGTTTTACCTGCATGTCGCGCAGTTCCAATGCAAATTTTTCATAAGAAGAAGCCATCATTTCCTGCAAAATTTCACCCTCGGTACTGCCAGCTCTCGCCATTTGACTAACACTGGGATTCCGCGTCTTTGTCAAGCTTCTGAAATGCAAACTACCCATATTCACAGCCACTAAGTTCTTATCTCTGGCAAAGACGAGAAAACCTTCATAGAATTTCTATTTTCTTGATAAAAATAGAAGTTCTACTTCTCATAACTCCCGCCTTGAGGAATTAGGATATACGATCCAGCAATATCCACATCTAAATCCAGTATTGGTTGCTTTTCTATTGCGTACTGCAAGCCCATCACTGACTTTTCCTTCAAGTCTTCAAATTTCTGCTTTGCTGCTGCCTGCAATCTAAAAAAAAATTCCAGAGAAATCATTAATAATGCATTTGCTATAGAAATGTTCCATTTATTTTGCTGTGTTTACTGGCTGAGATTGGAAGCTTCAGGAGCAGCGCGGAACATATCAACTACTCGATTCACCGTTTGAGCGTGGTAGGTTACTATCAGAGGCAACGCTTTCAGCTTTAAACGCTGATCGCAAATTTCTCCCAATGGATGAGTCTCGAAAATGATATCCAATAAAGACTCGCTTTGAGTGCCTTGAAAGGAAGTAGCCAACCGTGGAGTCTGCATAGCGTTTGGCGAACCCTCAACGACAAATTCCCCCACTTGTATCGCCACCCTAAATATGAATAAAAATCAATGCAAGATTTTCTGGGAATTTGTATCTCATTATTCTTATCATTTTTAATTTACTTTTACTATTTATTACTACTGTTACTATTTACTTAATAGCTTGAGCTGATGGGCGCTGTTCTACTAAAGCTTGGACTTCATCCAAGGATACAAGTAAAATTACGGGCTGGGCTTTGTCCTCCGTATCGTGGAGTAAAACAGACAGTCGGTTTAGGGTAAAAGCAATTCGATTTTCTACAAAATGCTTCGGGTAAATGGCTGGCGTCGCGTTTTCTTCGTACCCGATGACCTCAAATAACTTGGCCTTTTCTTCAGTGGACATTTCGGCCTGGAACATCTTGACTGAAAATGAAGACACCCAAAACCAAAATTACAATCTGCTTTTTATGTCTATTTTTCGTTATTTTTTCAACGACTGGACCTACCAACTTCATCCGCTAGGCCCTCCGTCTGGCTGTTGTCTGCTTTCCCGCCCCATGACAACCATCCCCCAAACCATCCTTTCTTGGCACTATCTTCCTTGGCCTTTTCAATCCGGGACCGTTCCACCTGTAATAATAAAATAAATAAAAAGCGAGAAAGAAAGAAATATTTGGAAAGATAGGGTAAGAAGCGAAAAGTTTTTCAGGATCATACTTCAACCTCTGCCTGGCGTCGGACGACAGTAATGTTGAAAACATCCAAAATCTTTTCGCATTGGTCTATTTGCTGCTGCTGGTCGTTCGTCAGACTTTTGGCAAGTAACTTGTGCTTGTAGAGCTGCAAATACTGTTTGCAAATTGTGCGGTGCTGCTTCATATGTGACCAGCGCCAGTTCCGAAGACGACGAGCCACTTCCACGTCCTTGACGCTCGTAATTGCGAACTTCCACCATTCTTTGGCATGATTTTTGTATTCTTGAAGCTCTGGGCGGTACTTCCGGTACGGCGCGGAGCGATTCATTAGCATCATAGAGTGCAACAACTTGACGACATTGCCGTACTGCTGCTTACTCAAACCTTTAAGAGGTCTTCAAATAATCTTCTACTTTTATATAATATTTACCAATTGAAAGTTCTTCGATAACCAAACTGGCCAAAAGCTTGGGAATTGTGTAATTCGAGCCATCAATCTCAGGCTTAAGGTTCAAACTTAACTGAGCGAAGGAAGTAATAGGTCCCAGTACTAAACGGGAGGAAAGATCCATACAATTTACTCTCAAACAACAAAATAACTAGCTACCGTAAGAGTCCTCGTAAGGTCTTCGATTGCTTTTAGCTATCCCTTGCTGGAACGCTTCACCTAGAGCTTTAGGGTCAAGTCTGGACATCAATTCTGCATCGCAGATCCAATAAAAAGCCAAACTTTCTAATCTCGCTAGCTGCAAAATATAAAGATACAAAATTTAACCTTGAATGCATTGAAATTAAGCGTTAACAAGAAAGAAGAAACAAATTTTTACTTTGAAAAAACAGTTTGTGATCTCTTGAACGATGGTAGGAGCCCAATTTTCATCCGTAGTGTCAATAGATAAATTGTTTAACGTGAAACCCAACGCCATAGGATATTGGGCATTCGTCAACTCATCTTCGTAACGTAAATGGATGTCTTTGATGACAATCTGGACGCGTTGCAGGACCGAAGCTTTGATTTTCTCCACTAAGGAGTCTTCAGCGGCGTCAGTGGGCGTGTCTTGCTTGATCTTCGCAAGTTCTATAGCGCTTAGGTGACGTTGTTTGGCTTCTTGGAGCGCTTGCTCTTCTTTTTGCCCATCGTATTTGACGGCTTGAAGCGGAACAGCTAAAAGGGAGAGGCCTTCAATGGTTACAATGATGGGCCCGGTATAGATATTTGTCAAGGGGAGTTTCAGCATTAATTTTCCTGTAGGAGACAAACGAGAGTTCTACGTGTAAGCTGGAAGCGAGGATTAGCAATGCCCGACTTTTAAGACGGAAAAAACAGACGAAAAATCAATAACTTACCTAGATAGCCAGCAATGGTTTTTACAGGGAGCCCCAGATCATCCAAGGCGCTCTGCTTCAAAACTAACTTTTCTAATGTAACATTTCCACCTTAAAACAATAAGTAGATTAGTCGAATAAAAACTATTTTATTCTAATACACTTTGCATTCAAGTAAACGGCGCTGATGCGACAAATTACCTCCGAAAATGCCGAGCTTGAGCTGCGAAGCATCTAAATTCTCAACAAAGCTTCCCAAAAATCGGTTTAAAACCTTTACCACCAACGTTTCAAACACCATGGCTTATTCAACTGATTTCAAATAACACAGCAATGAGAAGATTCCTTGTTCAACGATCAAAATACGGTTATCCCCAGACGGTGGGGTCCTTTCAAGCCAACTGGAGGTTAAAACAATCTAGAATGAAAAGCAATCAGCAAAGTGACTCTTTCCCATTCTGTCGAACGTTTTTAATCACTTTGCGACAGAACAAGATCCTGCGTACTCACGTTGAATTGTTTGGCTTCTGGATAAGACAGGCTAGCGAGTGAACAATCGGGCGGAGGCGTGTACCTTCTGTGCCTAGCGATCCGCAGCCAACCATACCAGAGCCTTATTTTGCATTTACGCCGCAGGGTGCTTTTAAGAATAACCAAGTGTTTTAACCTATCCTAACTTAACCTAACCAAACTTAACCTAACCTAACTTAACCTATCCTAACTTAAACTAACTAAACCTAACCTAACTAAACCTAACTTAACCTAACCTAACTTAACCTAACCTAACTTAACCTAACTAAACCTAACTTAACCTAAATCAACCTAACCTAACCTAAATTTTCACTTTAACATGCGTCTCTCAACCAGTAGTCATTTTCGAACATATTTTTCGAGTAAAAATATATATCCTTACTCGAACGGTCGAGATAGGTCGAGATAGCCAGTGCTAGTATCTACATACTGTGTGATTGAGCCATTCGTCCTTCGGTCGTTTGGTGCCGTTCGGTGATTGCGGAAATTTTAACAATCGATTAAAACACTTTCGAGTACGACTAGGGGTGCGTTTTATTGTGAACTGTTCCGTTCACCAGTTCTTCCGTTGAACTGCTCTCGTTGACAATAAAACGGCCGTTCTGCAGGTCGCCGTTCAATTGGCTCAGTTGAACGAGCGTTGACAATAAAAAGCCCGTCCAGCTTAGGGCGTGCTTCGGGGTGCGTTTTATAGGGCTTTTTCCAAATTCCCGATTGATACCTAGGGGAGTTTTCAGTAACTAAGGATCCGCCATAAGACTGTGTTATTTTCCCCCCGTTTTTCTCACTAACTACGGCTTTAAATTTCACGAGTGCGGTACTGTTGTGTTCCTTTATGCAAATCTTGTCCGGAAAAGCTTGGTAAAGAGAGCCAAGAGCCCCATGTATCTTTTCATAGACCACCCACTGAACCGAAGTTACTGAAGCAGTTTGCGTTGAGATATAAGGAGAGACATTGGACCAAGACAGATACAATACAAAATCGTAACTATATTTAAAATTAAGGAATTTTCCTACGTACTTAGTTAACCAAAAAGACTGTAATTTGCTCAAAACATTATAATCCGGAGGACTTTTACAACTACAATTACAACCCTAAGTCTGGAATACGGCTACTGCGGCCAGGTGTCTACCTTCAACTTTTATTTTTACGTCTGAGAAGAGAAATATTCGTGCATGAGTTCTTCTGTAATCTGGGACAGCTTTTCTATATACATTTTGACCACTTTTGGTTGTTGTTCTCACTCATAACACGGAGTAAAAGCGAGAAACTAAACTATGGGGGCTTACGGGCTTTCTACGGAATGGTGGGTACAATGGCGGATTCTTAGTTCCTCAGAGTACACTAGGTGTCACTCGGGAATTTGGAAAAAGGTCCATTGTGAACGGAACTGAAGAACTGCGTTCACCAGTTAGCTCAACTGGTATTTTCGCATGGACGGGGTTCAGCTGGACGGGTGTATTAGCGTGAACAGCTCAACGGGATGGCTTGGCGCGCAGTTCAAAAACCGCCTTCCGTTCAACTGCGTTCCTGGTGCATAGTAGAACTCGGAACGATCCCTAAGCACGCCCTAAGCTTGACGGGCGTTTTATTGTCAACGCTCGTTCAACTGAGCCAGTTGAACGGCGACCTGCAGAACGGCCGTTTTATTGTCAACGAGAGCAGTTCAACGGAAGAACTGGTGAACGGAACAGTTCACAATAAAACGCACCCTAGGGATCGTCCCGAGTTCAACTATGCACCAGGAACGCAGTTGAACGGAAGGCGGTTTTCGAATTACGCGCCAAGCCATCCCGTTGAGCTGTTCACGCTAAAACGCCCGTCCAGCTGAACCCCGTCCACGCGAAAAAGCCAGTTGAGCTAACTGGTGAACGCAGTTAGTCAGTTCCGTTCACAATAAAACGCACCCTAAGTTAGGTTAACGATTCTCTTCAACTTTCGTTGATGAGAATCGTTAAAACTTGCATTTTCTTTCACTCCACTCTCTGAAAAAAGAAAAATTCATTGCTAGACAGTGACACACAAGTGTATTATTTTTACTATGGGATACTTTACATACGTTTGTAACTAAATCCGGAGAACGTGTTGACATTTGGATGTCCATATTTTTCACGCAAAGTAATCCAAATAATGAAAAATTCTACCGTTAGAATGGCCATGAAGTAAATTTTTTTAAAGCCTAATTTTTCGTACAAAATTTTTTTATGTGCCATGGCTGTACCCAAGGTGCGGGTAAAATGACAGCGCCTTAGGCGAAAAAATTGTGCTAACAGAGTAGCAAGTAACCTAATTTAGGCAACAAAAAGGAATTTCTTTGAGACACGTATAAATATTGCATAACTTGCTCTCCAAAGTGGGAAAGAGTTGATTATTTCACTAAACGTTTCGCCTTTGTATTCGTTCTCGTGTGTATTCGCTTGCGTTTCTCATTTATGCTCGTTCGCATTTCGCTATGTTAGTATCTCCCGTGTTTGGTGAAACGGTTATGGGTGTCAACATGGGGTAAGTCTCCTTGATACGTTTCTTTGATATTTTTCATAATACATTGTTGTCTCTAAATGATAATTTCACTAATGTTATAGAGGCTATCTACTACATGTAGCTAGCGAAGACGACGTGGTGAAAGTAGTCGACCTTTCACTTTTCGTCCATGCGCTTTGAAATCGGAGTGTGTTCTACAATTTTTAATTGC
Source organism: Lepidurus apus apus (assembly GCA_022832285.1). Lineage (NCBI taxonomy): Eukaryota > Metazoa > Arthropoda > Branchiopoda > Notostraca > Triopsidae > Lepidurus > Lepidurus apus. The sequence goes on along the minus strand of JAGJRO010000360.1, from coordinate 2,901 downwards.
AGATGAGTCTTGCGTGCACGTAGCAAAACCATTCTTTTTGCGTGTTGTAAAATATTGAACGGCGCAACCAAAAAGACTTGTTCACGGAATATATCTCTTCATGTAAAAAATATATTTACAGTTAAATGACATTTTTGTAAAAAGTATAGTGACTAAATAAAGGTAAAAGTTGTGAACGTAATATAAAAATAACTACATATATGTCCTTTGCTTAATTTAATTTTTTCATAATTTTTTCTGTTATCTCCGATTATCTGCAAAAATAATTGTAGACCACACTTGATTTTGTCCTGAAGTCAATATCCCAGAAGGTGTGGCTTGTTCGGCCATCTTATTCACCCACTTTGCCTGCAGGTAGCTTATTCTTCCCCTTTCCACGTTTCCGAAACAAGTGCCGCTTTAACCCATGTTAATAAGCAGCACAGCGGTGGGCATAAAAAAGGGATAATTATTTACGGGATAGGGATATATCGTTTTAAATAGTACGCGATACGAAATAGCGGCGAACAAGACCAGTAAATAACAAGAACATCAGAGCTATCTAAGGGTAATTTTCTTGTGTTTTTCACTGCTATCTGCGAGCATCTAAAAAATAAAACAAAAACCCATGAGTTTAGACTTCTCGGCCACTGAAGAGGGCTTTCCTAGCAATATTTTGATTTTTTCTAAATAGTACGCGATATCGAAATAGTGGTGAACAAGACCAGTAAAGAATAAGAGTATCAGAGCTATCAAAGGGTATTTTTCTTGTATTTTTCACTGCTGTCTCCGACTATCTGCATTCAAAAAAACAGAAACCCTTTTCCAGTTTGGGCTTCTAGGCCATTGACGGACGGGGGGGGACTTTCCTTGCTGTTTTTATTTATTTTTAAATGGTTCAAGATATCGAAATAGCAGTGAACAAGACCAGTAAATAATAACAGCATCAGTGCTACTTAAAAATAATGTTCCTGTAATTTTCACTACTATTTCCGATTATCTTCATTCAGTAAACAGAAGTTTGGCACTTTGGGCTTCTAGGCCACTGACAGGGATTTTCCCTGCGCTGTTTTTATTTATTTTTAGATGGTTCACTATACCGAAATAGCGGTGAACAAGACTAATAATGAACAACAGCATCAGCACTATCTAAAAATAATTGTATTATATTTTTCACTGCTACCTCCGACGATCTGCATTAAAAAAAAGCAAACCCTTCAGTTTGCCACTGGGCTTCAATGCCATTGCCAGTTTGCCATTGGGCTTCTGTGCCATTAACGGGGGGACTTTCCTTGCACAGTTTTTATTTATTTTTAAATGGTTCACGGTATCAAAATAGCGGTGAACTAATCTTGTAAAGAAGAGTACCATCATAGCTATCTAAGGGTAATTTTCCTATATTTGTTATTGCTATCCTCGAGCAGCGAAACATAAAATAGGAAACCCTATATTTTTGCTCCTCGCCCATTGAAAGGGACTTCCTTTGCACTGTTCTGATTTTTTTTTGTAAATAGTTCTCGGTATCGAAATAGCGGTGAACAACTCTTGTAGGGAAAAAAAGCATCAAAGCTATCTGATGATTTTTCTGTATTTGTAATATCTCCGAGTAACGTTCAATGAAATTGAAATCTATGTATTTCAATCAAATGTGTGCCTTTTTGGATTTAAAGGGTGTGGACAACTGTTTGTCTATTTCTCCAGAGAGTACGCTTTATTGGCCTAAAAAGTGCTGGAAATCGTGGAAAGTTTCAGGATATGCGGTCAATGCATTGCCTTTGCGCTTTCGGAATCATAATCACGATTCGATGGAAAATTTCCGCTTTCTTTTCAAGAAATTTAATTATTATTCAACCTAAATCTAATCTAATCAACCTCAAAGTTCATCAAAGCCGGAAGAAGATTTTGTAAATTAATTTGTAAAGAACTTTGCGTGATAATGTATAAAAAAGATGTCTTGACGATATGATTTGGGCAGCGTAATTGTTATGACGTTTTTAACATGATGCTGTGACAACTGTGTTGTTAAATCTGATCGTGACAATTTTGACTATTGTACTTTTCCAAAGAAAAATTTTCTCAGTCCTTGTAAGCGTCCCGAACCCAGCTTAGATCTCTAGCAAGGTAAAATAACCAGGCTGAAGCCGAGTTTGCGGTTCGGGGATTAAGGTTCCCGGGGTTCGAAGTCAGGTTCTAAACATAGGCTACCTTGTTTAAGACATTTGGAGCTGTAAGTAAATAAGAGTTATAAGAATATTTATACGTTAAGTATAAGTGATGAAGTAGTTTACCAGTTCACATATGGCATGCCTCTAGTTAATTCGAGTAGATTAGCGCACACCGCTTATTCTTTAACCAATTTGCGACAAATTAAAGGGATTATAGCAAACAGGGCCTGGAAACGTAGCAGGGGGTGGTAAAACTGGGTGGAGTGGGGTTGCTCAGGGAATAGCTTGCTAGCACCAGGGTTGATATACCGCGCTACTCCCTTTACCGCGGTAAAATATTTTACCGCAGTCTTTTATCGCGGTAATTTTAAAATTACGGCATTTAGCGTATTACCGTAAGCCTTTGAAAGTACCGCGCGGTAGCGGTAAAATCGAATGTTTAATAGCGCGTTCCACTTGCTGCACTGGAGCAATATTTTTTGCCCTCAGAGCATATTATCGCGTTCCACTTCGACGTCCGTGCCAGGGCAACTGCTCGGATCGCGTTCCACTTACAGGATGCGCACTAGAAAGAGCAAAACAAAGCAACTTTTCTTGCTCTGACTTTTTTGTCAGTGCCGGGTTTCAGAGCACTTTCGTTTTGGCGCGAATATGAATGCAAAAGACAAACAGAAGCTACTTTTTTGGGTTTTATTACATAATTATTATTATTATTTATTGCATTTAAATAAGGCTCATGGCCTCTTCAATTTTACAT
>JAGJRO010000365.1:0-41660 GCA_022832285.1 Lepidurus apus apus | reverse complement strand
TTGAGTATTCAAAAGAAAGATGTTGGTGCCGTCCCTATGAATCGAAGGTCCGATTTTGAATGCGCTAATAGGTAAAGGCGCTAGGCCTCCGGCCAGCTGTCCCCCAATGTTACAAGGATAGGATGAATTTTGGAGGAAAGGGGCGGAGCTAAAACCGCTAAATAATTAATTACTCGGTTAATATGCATAATTGGCATAGGGGTTCTTTAGCCAGAACACTTCATTTGGTCTCCTCTATAACACAATTTTTTGGGGGACCTTACTCCCCCTTTAAAAATTCTATTTTACCGCTACCGCGCGGTACTTTCAAAGGCTTACGGTAATGCGGTAAATGCTGTAATTTTAAAATTACCGCGATAAAAGACTGCGGTAAAATATTTTACCGCGGTAAAGGGAGTAGCGCGGTATATCAACCCTGGTTGAGACACAACTGCATACCCTATCGGGAGCTACTTAGAAGCTCGTAGCAAAACCTTCTCCCGAAACGCGACAATTAGTAGCAGCTCACAAAACCGGCGTTTCATAAGTTGTTTTCACGTGTTCGAAATAATGGTAAAACTATAAGGATTTCGTATCTAATTGATTCACTAATACTAAAATTCTAGGCGGTAACTCTGCATACAGATCTAGGAGATATCAAAATTGAGTTGTTTTGCGAGCTGGTGCCGAAATCATGCGAGGTTTGTAATCAAACAGAAACATGAAATTGTTCATTTCATTGCAAACCTTGCAAAGAAGTTAAAACACATTTTCACTCTAGAACTTCCTTGCCTTATGTGCCACGGATTACTACAACGGCTGCTTGTTTCACCGTAACATTAAAGGCTTTATGGTCCAAACTGGGGACCCGACTGGGGCGGGTAAAGGAGGCACTTCAATATGGGGCAGAAAATTCGAAGACGAATTCAGAGACGAGCTCAAAGTACTGTTAAATATTTCTCTGATATTCTTATATGCTAAAAAATGTTTGAAACTCAAGCACAAGGCCAGAGGCATAGTTTCAATGGCGAATAGCGGACCAAACACAAATGGCAGTCAGTTTTTCATTACTTATGCTCCTCAAGCGCATTTGGATCATAAGTATACCATCTTTGGCAAGTAAACAATTTCTTGGTTGATAATTAAAAAACACCGGTGTTAAAACTTGTCTCTCAGGGTAATTGACGGCTTCGACACATTAGACGAACTTGAAAAGCAGCCTGTAAACCCCAAAAATTACACACCCCTCAAAGACGTCAGACTTAACAGCGTTAGTATCCACGCTAATCCTTTGGCTGGGTAAAATAAAAGTCATGCACTACACTATTTATATATAAGAAAGTAAAAATTACAGTTTCTGTCTTTTTCAAAGCGCGTTGTTAACTTGAAACATTGCCAAATGGCCCTTTTATTCCCAAACACGTCAACTTTAATAACAAACTTGTTAGTAGTCGTCCACTTTCATATCATTCAAGCCCAACTCTTCCTTATGTTCAAACGTACGCTCGTAGTGAACAATTTCCATCTCAGGATCAGGATCCGGTGCATAAATATTCTAAAAGAAAAATTGGACGATAAGATCCATTGTTTTCTCATAAGGCACAAAAATTACTTGTAAATAACTATTGCCAGCAGGATCATCCAGTACAATATGCACCGTCATTTTGGAAGCTAGGATGCTGTCGATTTTCTCTCCAAATTCCTCTAAACGCTGTTTAACGTCCGACTTGGCCGAATCGCCAGAAACAAGTGGATTTTTTCCAACGAGCTGCTCTTTGATCGACGTTAACAAGCCTTCGATGGTCGTAAAGCGACCACCTAACGTTGCCGAGCCCACTTCAAAGTCTAACTCCGGAATATACAGCATACATGTCTCAGACTTAAGGGTAGGAAAATGAAGAAAAAAAATTAGTGACTTAATTGCTTGGACTGAAGAACCTTACTTTCAACACATCTCTGGACAGATCCAAGGGATCAGTAATTTTCAAAGTAATTTTGGTCCCCTTATCCGCAATGCCAGTACCAGACTTGACTTCATTTGTACGGTGACCACACGCATCACAAACGGTGGCCATAATAATGACTTCCTTGAAAAACGGAATGCCTAAAAAATTCCAGAGCAAAAATAACTAGCTAAACAGGTTAAAACCAAGTCTGTACTTGTCATTTTCATGTTGGTTTCGCAAGGAGCATTGCAATTTGAGCAGTTGGTGCCAAAATGCAAGACCTCATTTTCCAACTTTTCTCCTGACAAATCCTCTTCTTCATTTTCCTCGTTGTTAGCATCATTGGCAGCTATCTCCTGGGCAGAGTAGATTCCTAGGCTGTGATCTTGTTCTTGAGAACGAATGTAATGTGTGATCTTCATAGTTGGGTCTGGATGAGGTGCTAATGGGTTTTCTACGAAACTATTACCAGCAGGATCATCCACAATCTTAAGAAAAAGTGTTGGTTTACTTTGGCTAATTGGAAAAGAGAAAGTTGTACCAGTGTGAAGGGAGTTTCCAAGTTTCTAGCTTTTTGCATTTTAGTAATAAATTCATCAATCTGAGCTGCAGCTTCTGGGTGCAACTCTCTGCGGGAAGCTTGGTCTTGCTCCAAGCCAGCAACAGCTCTGTCAAGCACTCCTTCCACAGTTGTAATCTCTGAGAACAAAATTAAAATCTAAACTCGGTTTTAAAACGTGAAAAGTTATTACCTCCTTTTTGGCTTTGAGCAGGGATCTCAAATTCCAATTCGGGGATGTCGACGCTCGCAGTGTCTGACATGATTACTTGTCTGTCCATGTCTCTGGCATTGACGATACGAGCTTCAAACCGGATCCCTTTTTCTTGAATTGTCTCTCCCGATTGAATTTCATTGTTCTTATGCCCACAATGTTCGCATTCAAAGGACATTAGGATAATTTCTTTGTAGAATGGTATCCTAGTCAGAAGGAGCCGTGTAACACCCTAAAGAAATTTCAAAGAGTCAATGACAGAACTACACTTTACTTACTGTTACTTTTATTTTACTGGAAAGACTTACATTTTCCCCACAGTTTAAACACAGACTCTCAATTTCGGTAACTTCTGACTCTTCATCATCCGCTCCTAAATCTGGGAAAACTGGTTTTTTTATTTCTCCCATTCTTGGAAGTGATTTATTTAAACTTTTATAGGCTAATCTTGCGGCAACTTTTAAATCAAACACGCTGGTTTGTTATCCCTTTTTCATCCACGTTTGTTATGAAGCGATTGTCGCGCCATTGTCGGATAAGCGGTTCTTTCTGTAACGAGCGCTTGCCTAGCCTTGTGGCATTTGTGTCGAAAAGTTCACAAATCTATTGAACAAAATGGGTTTCCAAACTTTGTGGTATTCTCACCCCCGTAACTACGGCCCTGGCTCTCGATCTTGGTAATTAATCCTCATTATTTTTGTCCGTTTAAGTTCAGTTATTTACGTAAATGGTGAAGCCTGTCTTAAGCATGGTTCTTGTTCTGCAACCATCTAAAATTTTGACTACTTTACAGCCGGGCGTGCGCTAACCGACACGGTATTGTCCGTAAATATGGCCTGAACCTCTGCCGTCAATGCTTCAGAGAGTATTCCGCAGACATTGGCTTTAAGAAAGTAAATATTGCTCATACAGAAAATGAACCCATCCTAACCTTCATTCGTTCTAGTTGGATTAAACCTCCCATCTAAGAAGCGTGTTATTTCGGAAGCTCCATCTAAGCCAACATGCAAGCGTCTGGTTAACACTGTCTACCATCTGTCGATGTCACATGCGTGGTTGTCTGAAATACATGCTTTCTTATTACCACCAATTCATCTTCCTCAAAAAGCTTCGAAACTAGTCTACATTACGCTTATTTCACTGGCCAATGATAATCTCTAATAATAACAAGGCTTCTATTAGCTGAAGATGTATTTCGAGCATTCCGACTGATATTTACTCAGTCTTTTTATTTAAATACACAGCTGAAAATGCACTGTCACCACGTCAGGAACTAGAGGAAGCAAAATGAAGACAAACTTAAAGATACTTGCACCTAACGTCCACAAGAGAAAATAAAAAACATCAAAATGGAAGCCCGTGACCCGAATCTTTTACCTCTTGCTTTCCTTAATAACTTCGCCCAAATAAGCAGTAATATTTGGGCTTATTGTTGCAAGCCGGATGGATACATTTAGCTTGCTTGGTGGCATCGCCTGGCTGCTCAAAGGGGATACATAAACTCTTGGCACCCATGGCTGGCGCTCCAGGTTCAGCGGCTTCCTCCCTACATTCCAAACACAGTTAACGGTTAATTTTTGCCACAATTACTCAAAGTAAATAAGTTATACCTCGTGCTGTCTTTCTTGATTAAATCCTCACAAGGACCTTCGCCACAAAATGGAGCCAAAAGAATCTTCTTTTTGTCCAATTCCTTCCCAAAATCTTCCCAAGCATGAACCACAACCGTGTGAGACTTCATATCAGCTGAAGCCCTACAACAACATTCTACTAGTTAACGTATCCTATCCATATGCATAATGACTCAAAAATACTTGGCTAAGAGGTTATGATGAATCTCTTCTAGTAAGTTGGCAATATCCTTTGCAGCACTAGTTTTAGGCAATGTTACCTTCTCGCCATTGTCTCGTCGAACCGCTACATACTGCGCTTGCTTTTCATCACGAGGTCCCAGCTCAAGACGAATGGGAACACCCTTGTAAGAAAGTTGATTAATTTACCAAGAAATACGAAGTTAATGTGACATTATTGAATTTATTGAAGTTCTCCTGACGAGAAAACTTACTTTAAGTTCCCAATGGTTGAACTTCCATCCTGGAGAGTAGTTATCACGGTAATCGCCTTTTACTCTAATTCCAGCATCAACTAAGGTCTTCTCGTAGTCTTGGCAAGCTTTAAGAAGCGAATTGCGGTCCGCATCGCCCATGGAGGCGGTAATTCCGCAAGGTACGATGACTACCTGAACGCAGGCCACATGAGGAGGCAGAACCAAACCCTGGTTGTCACTATGAACCATGATCATTACACCTAACCGTAAAAAATAAAAATAAAGAATAATCGTTTATTAAAAAGGTTTTTGAACTACAACTGAAATGGTATTTAGAGATCTATTTTGTCATACCGATGGTACGGGTAGTAAGACCCCACGAGTTTTGGTACACAAACTTCTTTTCTTGTGTCTCAGGGTCTTCGTAGAGGATCTCAAACATTTTCGAAAAGTTTTGACCCAAATGATGCGAAGTTGCTCCCTAAGATAAACCCAAAAAAGTACGTTAAAACCAAGTCTGGAGGATTGAAAGTATAAAAAACAGCTTACTTGAATGCCTCTTCCACTGGCAGAAATGAACGCTTCAACGGTTGTCGTGAAATCCCCACCAGCAAACTTCTCTTTCTCAGTTTTCCGGCCTTTGATAACGGGAATGGCCAACAAGTCGGTATAAACTTTGGAGTAAAGCTCCAAAATGGTGAAGACTTCTTCCTCTGCTTCCTTGGAGCCCGCAAAAGCTGTGTGGCCTTCTTGCCACAAGAACTCACGAGTGCGCAAGAATGGTTGGGGGTGTTTAAATTCCCATCGCTGAGAACAAATTGGCAAAATCCATTAGAAACGAGAAAATTCAAAATAAATGCCAACTTACCACAACGTTATTCCACTGGTTCAACTTTAAGGGCAAATCACGATACGACTGAATCCATTTGGAGTATGATGGGTACATGACTGTCTCACTCGTGGGGCGAATAGCAATCGGTTCAGCCAGATCGGTATCCCCAGATCTGGTGACCCACGCAACCTATTTTTTTTTTATTTAAAATAATAAGCACAACTAAGAGACTTTTTTTTTAAAGGTATACCTCAGGAGCAAAATCAGCAATATGAGTCTTCTCCTTTTCTAGGGCGTGATGAGAGACAAACATGGGGAAATAGCAATTTTGGACGCCCAACTTTTTGATCTCGGCATCAAAAAAATCTTTAATGGATTCCCAGATGGCGTAGGACCAAGGGCGCAAGATATAGCAGCCACTCACATCGTAATACTCGATCATTTCGCCTTTAGTCAAGACTTGCGAGTACCAATCTGCCAAATTCTCCTCTTTCTTGGCTTCAAGGCCTAACCTCGTCTGCTTCTTCACACCTCCATCCTAAAAAAATAGGTTATTATTACAAAACAAGCCTCCTATCAACATCCAAATAAAGAAACTTTACTTGTAAATCTTCCTTCACTTCCTTCTTCTTCTCTACTTTCTTGGGTTTGTCTTCCTTCTTGGGTTTGTCTTCCTTCTTTACAGCAGCTGCTGAAGGTTGGCGTCCGGCAGCTGGTACATCTTGTCCAGTAGCTTCCTTATATTGAGCTTTCAGGCTTAATAACAAAGCCACAGCTTTGTCAATCTCCTCCTATCAGGGAAAAAAAAATATCTTAAATATTAGACTACGTAATAATATAAAGTTACCTTGGCAGCTTTCTTGGTCTTTAGATCACGGACAACATTCCCTTGCTCATCAACTTTCTTGAGAATTTCCGCTCCTTGACTGCTACTATCTTTTGCACTAGCGTTTGTCATCGTTGTACTAAGAGTAGTTGTCGTAGGCTTAATAGCTTCAGGTTTCCACTCTTGTCCAGTTGCAGTTTTGAATTCGGCTTTCAGACTCAATAGTTGCTTGACTTCACCATCCACAAGGCTTTTCTCAGCTTTCTGAGCCTTCAGTTGTCGTACTTTTTCGCCTTGCGCTTGAATCCGGGCAGACAAATCCGGTTTGCTAGCTGACTCAACGTTATTAGTAGTGCCCGCAGTGCTCGCAGGGGCTGCAGGAGCAGGAGTCCAATCTACACCAGTGGCAGCTTTAAACTGCGCTTTGAGAGCTAGCAATTCTTTCACTGTCGCATCCACCACGTCCTAAAGATGGAAGAAACCATTAGAATTCAGAACAACAAAGACTAGAACTAAGAACTAATTAGTAGATGCTTTATTCCATACTTTGGCAGCTTTGGAGGCTTTCAAGGATCGAACTTTATCGCCTTGTGCTTGAATTCTGGCAGGTAAGTCCGAACTGTCGGCAGATGCAATGTTACTAGTACTACTACTAGTACTAGCAGGGATTGCTACAGTAGGACTCCAGTCTAAACCAGTGGCGGCTTTAAATTGCGCTTTAAGAGCTAACAGTTCTTTCACTGTTGAGTCTACCACGTCCTAAAATAAGAAACAAAATTATTAAAGATTAATGTATATATTAGACCATTCTGTTACCTTCGTAGCTTTGGCGGCTTTCAAGGATCGAACTTTATCACCCTGCTCTTTAATTTTGTCGTTTAGGGCAGAAGGCGAGGCTCCAGAACTGCTATTAACTGCTGGAGCTTCAGCAACAGGTTCTTTGGGCTTTGCAGACTTTTCAACGGTTTTACTCTTCGCTGATGCGGCTTTCTAAACGAAGGTACAGAGGAATGTTAACAAGAGATTCTTCTACAGCAAGAAATCTAGCTAGAATCAACCAAAAAATTCAACAACAACGAATAAACCATATGGAATGTTACCGTACTGTTATATTAATAAAACACGCCAAAAACCACAACTCGTTAAGCCAATCTAATCTGGTAGATCAATTAAGTCAATAACAATTAAAAATAAAAATACCAACTTACAATTAATCCTCTAATAACAACTGTCTGGAATATTCTCTTAAACTTTTAGCTTTAACCTTCTACACTGACAAGACCACGTCACTGAAAGCGTGCGGTTTATTTCCCCTACGGCACTCTAAAAAAACGGTTCTTATTTTGGCGAACGCTAAACTATCGTCCCACTAATCACTCCAAGTTTTCTTATCTCATCCCATGCTCACCTCTCTAAACTTCCCTTGCAATTCAAGCATTACTTACATCAGTTAATTGTAACTTAAATTCCGATCACGAAACCATGGGTGATGCAAGCCTGTTAAAAACTAAGAAACAAAATAATTTTACCTCTTCTACTGGAGCAATCTGTTGCGCTTTTTTGGGGGGTCCAGCAGTTGGCATCTCCTTGGTATGACCGTCTGGCACAGCAAAAAGGACAATAGGTGCAGCTTTACAGCTATGAACACTACAATTAAAAAACAATAACACACAGTTCATTAATATTAAATACGCTGATTAAAAATCTCAGAAATTACCTGGCGGTTTGGTAAGACGAATCACAAACGAAAAAGCCTTTGCGTTGCAGCTGGATAATATCTCCTGGTTTCACGTTAATTAATTCAGGGTCTCCCAGCATAGGAACCTCAGTCTATGAACCGTAAACATAATATATAGAACAACTATTGCACATTTCAAGAAAAAACTTACCTTGGTGTTTTCGTTGATGTACTGCTTGAAATCTTCGTCTTTTCCAAGCACAGGTTTGGAGATTATGTGGTCATAATAAACGCAAACTGTTGGCGTAAATGCGGCTTTTTCGGATTGGGCTAACCAGGTTAATTTCACCGTTTTCTTGTAATCTTTGTTATCCAAATTTGGGTCCGCGTCAATGGAAACAATCTTCCCATTTTCCCTACAAGAAAAACCCCGTCAATAGTCCTGTTCAATTTCCTTACACTTCCTTATCAACTATTTAACAAAACATAAAAAAGAAAGCGAGTGGCAAATAAACGCACAACAATTTAGAATTCAATTGATTTACTTATGGATTTTCTTGATAAGCAAATTGCCCCAATTGATAAACGTCGCATTCTCGCCTTCTTTGAGAGTCTCAGCGTCTACAGCTTCGATCAAGACCTTGGGTCCCGAAATGACCCTCTTGGTTCCAATCGCTTCATTCTTGGGATGCTTAGCTGCCTGAATGCTTTCTTCCTTCACTCCTTTGACATTAACCACCACAGTCTCTTTTTCAGCCAAAGCCGTGTACCGCGGAGCAATTGGGTCAATGACTTTCTTGTTAAACGCCCAAATCTTGTCCCATTCCATCATAACCACTGAGCGAGAAGATCCTTGAGCAATAATGAACTGCTTCAGGCCTTCCACGGTCATTCCCCGACGTAAAACTCCTCTTACGGTAGGGAAACGAGGATCATCCCTAAGAAATATCATGAATTAAATACACCAATTAAAACGCAATGCAAAAAATTAGTTACCATCCATCTACGTAGTTATTATCCACGAACCAGGTCAATCTACGCTTGGAAAGGACCGTGTTCATCATTGCGAGACGGGCATACTCCCAAATATAAGGTTTCCGGAGACCCAAGGCTTCAATGAACCAATAGTATTGGTCGTCTCGGTCGTGGTATTCAGTTGTACGTAAAGCGTGAGTCACACCTTCAATGCTGTCAACGATGGGGCACGCAAAGTCGTACGTCGGATAAACTCTGGGGAAATTAAATGTAACTTAGGGTTTTTCTCGAAAAATAAAATAGGGTTTCTCACTTATATTTCAAGCCTGTGCGCACATGAGGCTCGTTTTTACAGCGGTATATGGTAGGATCGCGCATACAGCCATTCACGGATTGCATATCAATTTTCGCTCGCACGCAACAACGTTGACCTACCTCGCTGCCTTTTTTCATTTCTTCCCATAGCTCCAAATTCTTTTCCACACCTACAAATGAAAATTTTTTAAAAAATGAAGTCATGTTACAATGCAACGGGCATTTTTACTTACTGTTAGAGCGATTTTTGGATTCGGCTTTCTGGTCGCGCTCCATTTTCATGGTTTCGGGGTCCGTATCATCCACGTACGCTTTGCCTTCCTTCAATAACTGATCGCAGTACGTGGCGATGAGATCGAAATGATCAGACGTGTGAGTAAACTTGTCGGGATGAATCTGCAGCAACTTCAAATCCTCGAGAATAACCTAAAGGGAAGAAATAAATAAAATGTCTTCCTCTCCGAAACTTGACGAATTCCAGACATTTAACGGAAGTCGACAACAAAAAGTGTGTTTTTAGGTAGAAAATTACCTTCTCAAAATCAGCCTTCTCTTTGGCAGGGTTGGTGTCATCAAAACGCATAATTAGCGTGCCTTTGAATAATTGCTGATAGTATTGGTTCAACAGCGCAGCTTTTGCATGACCAATATGTAAGAAACTAGATTCGAACAGAAATACTTAAATTGGGAAATTAAAGGACTGCTTTGTACCCGCTAGCTTCAGGTGGGAAGCGAACCACAACTTTGCCTTCTTCAGCCCCAGGTAATTCCACAAACTTGCCTTCTTCTTTGCGACCAGTACTGGCGTTGTGAGCAGGGGAAGCTCTGCTACTTTGTTGAGCTTTTCGGGGTTGAACATCTTTGGGCAAAGATTCGATGACTTTCTTGACTTTGTCTTGAGCTCCGACCAATTTGTACCATCTCAACACATTAGCAGGTACTTTACCAGCTTTTAACGAGCTTTGCCACGCCTCCAATCCTAATTGTACCAATACCGCATGTTAGTATATGAATTTCTTAGTCATTTATTTCTTTTATTACCATAGAGCGTTCCCCAGACTAGCAAGTCAGCCATAGACAAATTTTGTCCTACCAAGAAAGTAATCGGTCCCAAGATTTTGTCCAAGTAAACTAGCTCCGGAGCTAGACTATCGGTTACCGAGACTTTGGTGCTAAAACTTAGCCAGTGATCGACCTAGGGTTAAACAGGTTAAATTATAAGTATTATATTACACAAATTAAGGTTTACTTCGGTTCTCTCGAGGATGTTAGACCCATACAGCGAAGTAGCCGGAGCCAACCGAACCAAATGTCTGGCAATGGTACTGGTCAATTCCAATATTAACTCGTTGTCAACAGCAAGCTTGGTTTCCTTGCCCCATTCAACTTGGACATCGACTTCTTGCTTGACATACTCTGCCACTATCAAAGCCCCTAGAAATGAACAGTCAACAGAGTTGATACTTACATTTACAAACATCCACGAATGGTATCGACTTCAAAACCAAGCTGACGAAATCTTCGCTTCCGAGTACCGTATCGCGTACGTAATTCAAAGTATACAACACCAACACAGAATACATGCTCTAATTTCGAGCGAGTTACTCAGAAAAGTGTTCACTTACCTAAAGGCGCGTTGTTTTTTCCCGCAATTAACTTAACTTGCATTCTAGTAGCGTTTCAAACCACAATGTGCTCGCCGTAAACACAATCCTGCCCTGCAGCTTGGCTCGGTCAATTACCAATGGATAAATGGCCGCAACTGGCTGTTTTCTCATTAGCTTACGCCATCTAAGACCAATTCAGGGAAACATTACGAGCAGTAACATTTAGACGCCAAGTTTGAATCTGACGGTTAGAAAGAAACCCGACTTTCCTGAAAAAATAACTTTTTTAATCCATCACCTTAAGTGTTCTCGGTGACACGAAAGATCGAGAAGACTATTAATCATGCCCGAGACTGTTCTATTGATTAGATTTCGTACCTCCGATGACGAAATCAAACCTTAAGAGGACAAGACATATTTTATTACATAGGTAACTTCCAGAAAAAAAAATCAGGAGTCGAGCAAAGAAGATTTTTATCCAGATGACGTGACCTCTGTCAGAGCATTTTCGTATCTAAGTACCAGGTCAAGCGTCAAAAGAACATGCTAAAACTCACGAGCCCAACAAACCTAGCGGCCAGACCTGTAAAATACAATTGTGAACCCCCGAGTAGTGGGACAGCAAAACCCGGCTTAAGCCGCGTTTTAGGGGTGTGTCAATATTTTTGTGTTGTCCGATGCAAGTCACAGTATGCCAGTAGGCTTTAGGCTTACACTGTATCTCCCACGTAGGCCTTTCCTTCAACAAACGGCAATTTCTCAATAGTTTTGCACCAAAGCTGCCCAACATCCGTATTCCGCTGATCGCTGCATCTTTGTGCCCCCCAACCCTGTTCGTAGAGGACATCACGTAGGCCCTCTAATAATCATAAGTACACACAAAGAAACAAAGCCGAAAACGAACATTATCAGCTTGGCTGACGGGCTTAATCTTTCCACCTCCAAGATAAAAGTTTAACCAAGATTTAAAAAAAATATATATATAGTAAATGAAACGCAAACAAGCTAAAGGAGGTCTTATCAATTTTTTACCCAGTAGTTGGTTGGGTGCGAAATGTGTCCTTCCAAAAGTTCAAGTACTAGAGCTTGCTTCTGTATAATACACTACAAACTCACAACAGCGGTTTCTGCACGTATGAATTCGCCCTAATTATTACAGCCGCTAGAAATCCGGAGACGAGGGCTTGTTTTTTCTTTCTTTAGCAGGTATACAACAGGTTTCAATTGCTCCGGGTTGTTAATATTCAGATATGAAAACGAAAAACTCGAAGGCGAACGTGACATGCGACATGCAATAAAGGTAAACGGAAACCACTTCCGATGGCATCTCTTTTGCCAAAACCGCAACGAAGTTATCTTCATGAGCAAGAGCTAACCCTCTTTCCTCGAAATAGCATTCCCGCTTGGGAAACCAGTTTAATATCTGATCAAGTTAGTATATTTGCAGACGTTCTGACTAACGCGACTTCCGCTTTCCACGAGTGCTACTCGATCAATACTTCAATTCCCGTGGTTTTCTACACGGCGTTTTCATAACAATCCGCTCTTTGTAAACATTTTCAAAACGCTTCTAAACTCCGTAGGCTATTTTAAAGGTCAAAACAACACCGCATTGAAAGCTACTAGGCCTAAAAAAGGTATACGTGGTGAGGGTCACGGAAGAATTCTTGGCATGGGAAAGTTTTGCTGTTGGCCTATACATCAATATACCCACGCGATTCGTAGGAATTCATTGTTTCCTTTTCCTCTTGTTAGGTCAAGGCCCTCCAAACAATCAAGTTAAAAATAGAAGGGATATTAACTAGGTGGAAGTTTGTATGGTTACATAAGGGCTTAAAAAACCGGTTTGTACACTACCATACGCTATGAAGGGCGAAATAGGTCCTGCCAAACCCGCTTTTATAACGTTCCAACGAGCGGTCATCTAAAGAAGAATTAGGAAACTGGGATTTTCGGCTGGTTCTGGTACGGAATGAGGAGGAGGATGCTTGTATAATGGAGTGGTTTGGTAGATATCGTAACGTGGTCATAATTTTGTTTTGCTTTCCATCATTTTAGCTCACGGCGAATACCACAATGGGTTCATAATGTTTAAAAACGTACACAAATGGAGACAATATGTACGAAAATCCAACATTAGTTCTGCGGAACCTGAGCTAAAAACGACGGTCAAAGAGAGGCGGAGCATTTCCAGGAATGGCGCATCGTTGAATTTTTTATCGTTGAGCGCAATGCGCAGACTAAAGCTGGCTGTTTTTTTTTCTCCCGTCGTTTGGCAAGGCCTGAGCTCTGTCACGTAGACACTGAACGCCCGTTAAACCTCACCTTCGTCAAGCGTCAGACGCCTCTTCACCACATGTTTCCCGAGGTGCGAATATGACTTTGCGTGGCGGTTGATTACGTTAATGTTTTTTTTCCCTTCATCCATTTTCTCGTTCGGCGCTCGATATTTGCCTAGAAAAGAAAAGAAAGCATAAGGAAACGAGTTTAAAGACCGCGAGGAACCAGGGTTTTCCCGACAGTGGGAAAAGGAAGGGTTTCGAAAGCGAATCCACCAATGAAACGCAAATCAAACGGTTTATGAGAACAGCAGCGCTAAGGGCGACAAGGCAGGCAAGTTGGCTTTGTGCGCAGCCAGACCCAGAAGGAACCCAGCCCCCACTCCATAGCCAAACGTTCGAACGAGAGTGGCCTACGTGACAAAATGAAGGTGCAACAACTGCAAGCTGCATGTGCCCTATGTGGGAGTGTACAACACCTCTCGCGGTGTTCCCGATGCCGTAACGTGTGTTACTGTAGCAAAGAACATCAGCGGGAACATTGGTCTGTTCACAAGCCTATTTGTTCGGCCATAAGTGCAAAAAAAAGTGAAAATTCTTCGTTAACATCCCCTACTGCCACTGTGATCGCCAATTCCAACGCCAATTCCCCAAGCGGCAACTTTCTCCCTTTCCGTAGTGCAGGTGTCCTACCCAAGCCAGGTGCCGGCTGGGAGTCCACCACTTCCAGCACTACATCGGGTCACGTAAGCAAATCGAGTGTGGTCCAGCCTCAAGTAGCCTTAGAAACGGACATTTCTATATTGCCCCAATTGTTCGCGGAATATCCCGCTTACAATCTTCCTCCTCCGCCAGCTAATACCACGAACCTGGTTCCGGCAGCATCCGGACTAGGGGGCGTGGCCCATCTCAGCCTCCTAGACTATCCGCGTGCAAAGCCAGACAGTAACAGTTGCGTTTCAGTCTCCGACGCTGGAGTGTCACTTG
Organism: Lepidurus apus apus; assembly: GCA_022832285.1. Classification (NCBI taxonomy): domain Eukaryota; kingdom Metazoa; phylum Arthropoda; class Branchiopoda; order Notostraca; family Triopsidae; genus Lepidurus; species Lepidurus apus. Next base: position 27,416 of record JAGJRO010000365.1, on the reverse strand, counting down.
GTCTTTCTAGTTCTGACTTGATAACCCCTCCGGCGACGTCCTATTCAGTGGTGGATTGGGAGAATTCAGGAAAGACGGCAAATGGAAAGGAGAACAGTGTTGGTGCATTATCGCTCAAAAGTTTAGGCTCAACGTTAAACAATTTACCAGTGTCTTCTTCGTCAGTGTCCTTCCCCCTGGGCTTCACGCCGTATTTGTCAACAAGTTTGTTTGGGACTGATGACGATTCCCTGGGCTTGGGGGGCTTCCTCGAGAACAGTCAGCCAAGCGAATCCGAGTCGCAAATTTTGGAACCGCCTGAAAGCTGTGGTTCGCCAGTCGTAGGACACTTTTCGGCCGCCATGCCGTCCATGCTCAACGTCCTTCCAGAGCACGATTTAAACAAGTGGAAAACGGTGTTAGATGACGAGGATTCCACGAGTAACTTGTTGTCAAGCTCCATTCCACCCACGTCCCAGACCTTAGCCGGCAAAGCCCATCTAGACAACGAGAAGTATTTGACGGCCCCGCCCCCTTTTCGGCATAGCTCCATCGGTGCCTTCGACAGTTCCTTGGCCGCCTCGTCGGCTTTGTCCACTTCGGCGTCCTTTTCCTCCAAATCGTCCGGTGCGTCCAGCTTACTGTGGGATCCCATGCGGCGACACACTGCAGAATGGATGCTTCAAGTGTGCCAATACGTGGTCCGGGACTTGGACCTCTATGGCGTGTGTGTAGTAGACAATTTCTTGGGCAAAGAACGCGGAGAAGCGATTTTGTCCGGCGTCGAGTCCATGTACGACTCTGGCTGCTTCCGTGAAGGCGAAGTCGTGAATGGGAAACGGAAAACTACCAAAAACGTACGAGGGGACAAAATTACGTGGGTGGAAGGGAGCGAATCGGATGCCGGCAGTATCTCTTACCTAATTACCATGGTGGACTCGGTCATTATGCATGCTCGTAAGATGAAGAACAATGGGAAATTCGGGAATTACCAGATCAGTGGTCGCACCAAAGTAAGTTTTCCTGAACTTGCGTTGGAGCCCTTTCCAGAAAACCCTTGTATCCCATACGTGTAAAAGTCCCGTTGTTATGTGGTCATTCCGCGACCTCAAAAAGGCCTGTTATCATATTACTCGTGCTCACGAGGCCAGGCCACGTGCTTTTTGAAAGAAAGAAAGAAAGAAAAAAAACAGACTGGCTTCTTAGAACTGCGCAGTCTGTCTGCTTTTCTTTTATTCGAGCAGATTTTTTTAGGACTTTAAATGAAAGGTACTTTGCCCACGATGACGGTGGTTATATTTATAGCACAGTGACGTCTTGGGCATCATCAAATTTCCATTCATGAATTTTTCCTCTTAGATAGGTATGTTTCCAGACGGTCAAATTCTAGGACGGATTTGGTAATAGGTTTCTTTTATTTGTTCTTTTACTGTTTCTTAAGTTTAAGTTTATTCCGTGCTCGGAAAACACTGCAAATTACTTTTAAGTTGAAAGAGGGCTATTTTGTAATTGATATATAGAACGCCGTTAAGTGATACTAAAATCTCGATATGCTGGCGAAGAGGCGGCCATTTGCCTCGTTCTGGGAATTTTATTGTACGTGATAAAACCCAACTTCGGAATGGCTCCTAAGGGGTTCAGGTATGCGTCTGACAAGGGTAGCCATCGACGCAATAGCGAATAGGAGATTTGCCAAATCGTAAGTCTGCCACTGACGCACGTACAAGCAAACGGAAATCGTTAATTTTTTCTTTCGTGCCAACAAAGAAAAGTCAAACTTATTTAAGTTCTTTTGTTCCCGAAATATTAAACTAGACTGACTATTTCTGGACCTTAGCCAAATAATTTGCTGTTTTTTTTTTACGTATTGAATAAAATATTGTATTATGAACTTCGCCGTGGGAAAGCTTCAGATGAAAAATTTGATAGTTTCGCCCGGGCTTATCAGAGTTCCAGAAAACCCATGACCTCTCGCTTTTTGCGTAGTATAGTTAATGCAAATATAGTCGACCTTTTAACTTATGTGTGCTTCCCTTTGCATTGCAGGCAATGGTAGCCTGCTATCCTGGAAGTGGGACGCACTATATCAAACACGTTGATAACCCCAACCGAGACGGCCGTTGCATAACTTCTATTTACTACCTCAACAAAGACTGGGATATAAAGGTAAAAGAGATAAGAAGGAATTTTCAAAACAAAGTAAGGACTGTGATTCTAATCTTTCGCATTTCGACTAGACTGACGGAGGTCTTTTGCGGATATTTCCTGAAGGATGGACCAATCAAGTTGCAGATATTGAACCTATTTTTGATCGTATGCTCTTCTTCTGGTCAGACCGACGAAACCCCCATGAAGTTCAACCTGCTTACCGCACGAGGTAAAAAGGAAAACAAGATTTCGTCATGTGTGACACGAATGACGAAAAAGTAACCTTGGATCGATTCTAAAACGTACTCTCTTTTTTTTATAGGTACGCCATAACTTTATGGTACTTTGATGGGAAAGAACGCGAGGAAGCCCGTTTACGCCACCAGCAATCAAAACGACCCTATTCAAGTGGCGAGAGCAAGAGTAAAGTTTCTAAAGCCCAGTAACACAAACTCTCCGATTGCTTTCAGAAAGAAACGTAAAATGATCCTAAGAAGGAAAGAAGAAAGGGCCGTACACTCTTGGCTTTCCTTTGTGTATAATAATCTAGTTCCAATACCGCTTCAGTAATCGGTTAAAGATACTGTACAAAAGATGGAGACTTTTCGGAAAAGTGTGCTTGTGATCCAAAATCTGTGAATTATTTAGCAAAGATTTCGCCTACTTTCTTTCATCTTTACAAAATATGCCCCTGTCTGTACAAAACGTTTTCCTTGGCATCTCGTATATCTTACTACCCGCCCCCACCCCCCACCAACTTGTATAAAGTTATCATTTGTTGTCGCAACCTGAAAAGGTTTGACGCAGAATAAGAAGAAAAACTGGCCTGGAAGAAAAACAGAGTTTAAAACTGATCTAATCGCGGAAATGTATAAAACTCTCAGGAGCCTTGAATGTTTAGAAAGAAAAAGGGCATTCCTATCCTCCCCCCTTTAGTATCAAACCTTTCGCAACACACGTTTGGTAAAGTGAATGTAAATAATAAAAATACCAGCTATTTGCATATATACCGAAAGTAGATGACACATATTCCAAAAAATGTGTGCTTTCCTAAAAATCCTAGAAGTCTATTGTTTATCCTGTTTTGAAAGAAAGTTATTTAAATAGTAGCAGCTTTTTAATTGCAACTGAAACGGAATAATTTCATGAGAAAGTTGCTTTCCCAGTTTAGAATCAATATCCAAGTTTCTGTATATCTCTTTTTTTTCTTGAAAATGTTATATTACACCTATACTACATCAAATGTCAATCTGCTTCTGTAACTTGGCTGTCTTCAACTAGGCCTGTGGCCGGCACGTAAACTTTGAAAGAGAAGCCATTTCTTGAGAAGGAACCCTAAAAAATCAGAAATTGATTGTTGGCAGACATTCGTTATTGGAACAAATTTCATTGTGTAGAAAATAAACTTTCATTTACCGGATTCACAATGATGCAGTCGCACTGGGTTACTGTAAAGGGATCCCATTTATCTGCCATAACTACCAGATCAGGCAACGGATACAGATCTAAGGTATAATTCCAGGCCCAATGTGTAGGGCACACATGAGCCGGGATGGGACACAAATGACTCTGCGACACCAAGCTGCGCCCGAACTAAACACAAAAATACGGTAAAAGAAAAGGCGTCTTTCCCTTTGAATAAAATGAAAAGACATCCTAAGTGACAAACTTCGCCATAATAGCTGCCAGTAAAATTCAACAATGTAGCAAGCCATTAGGAAAGCCAAATTATCGTTAATTACGCTGATTAAGAATAACTAGCTAAATAAGTGCCCTTTAAATAATTTTCTTCTTTGAAAAACTAAAAAAACAAAGCCTGAACACCAGGTAACGGTGTTTTAGTTTAATAGAAGTTGCTAGGAAAGATTAATTACGGTTAATTGTGTGAATTAGGAAGTTATGGTTACGTGATTAGGAATATCTCCCGTTGTCGGGAAGAAAACGGCATTCCGAGCCATTTTGGTAACAATATCTTCGCGATAAAAGACGAGTTCTTGACTGCAGTACTGGACTCGCGTGGGATTGGTACCAAAAATGGCTCGAGGCACTCTTTTAGCGAGTTCTTCGGTTATGAATTTAGGTAGGGCAGGTCTAAAAATCCCGAAAATAGATGAAAACTCGTGACTATTTAAAAAGAGTAAAGTTTGTCTTTTACTTTGGTGCGATGTTAGCATAGCCTGGATCGGTTGGTCCAGGAATGAAAATAAACTTGCTTTGCTGTGCTAACAAGGGAAAGTCACTAATCATTTCCCCCAAAGTTTTAAACAGCTTTCTTAGCTCAGCCGTGTCTTGGCTCGTACTCTGTGGGGATGAGAGATAATTTCCCATGAGGACAAAACAAATCGGGGGAATATCCGCAAAGCCGCTTAGTAGCGTCCGTAACTTTTCCAGCACCTTTTGGTTCGAAAATAAGCAAAAATTAGATTCTTTGTCGTAGGAGCTGGGGAAAATATCCTAATTTCGTAAGTCAAAAACAGCAATTTCTCGCTCTACCTTTGGTTTATCGAGCCACACGTCCGACAAGAAAACCATCATGCCTTCCGCATTCTGTTCTTCAATAGCTTTTAATTTGGCTGAAAGTTTCACGCTGGTCGTATTAGATCCTCCAAAGAAGTTCGCGTTGCCAAAATACGCTCTTCAAAATAAAATAAGAATTAGATTGAAATTGTGTTTCAGAGGGCATAATTACCTGGTAACCTTGGCAGGTTCAGGAGGAGGGAATCCCATGGCATTCGCATGAAAAGTACCATCTTCATACCAGCCTTCTGCTAGCACAAAACAATGCTCGGTATAGAGACCAGTATGAAATTTCTGACAAGAAAAACAAACAAACATAAAAACGTCTTCTGTGGTATAATTTCGCTTTACAGTATCGGTTAGGTTCAACGGGACAGAGCCAGTAGGATCCTCTAAGAAATATGTGCCTTCTTTAAGTTGGGCAAGCATTCCAAGGACGATTAAGCCTTCTAACTTAATCGTACTGCCTAATAAGAACTCGACAGGTCTTAACTGGTACTTCTGGGTGCTTTCGTCACTCATGCTGCCTAGGACGGGAGGAGTGAACAAATGGTGGCGAGACGTACGTTGATGGATTAAAGCATATCTAATTTTTTAACAAATAAATAAGATTCAATTTTTTTTTAAATTTCCTGAAAATGGAAAGGATTTTCTACCTGTTTCTATACATTTCCGCTTTAGCTTGAGCTGGAGCAAATAATGAAGGTGGCTGAACCCCAACAGCTTCTGCGGTCAAGTACTTCTTTTTATCAGAGACGTATACAAAGTAAGGCACATCGAACGCCGGTATTACAGTAAGTAGTTCATTGGGATCTTCACTGTCTTGCTTTGAGCATTCCTGCAACAAAAAGGTTATTGAGACTCATTTAAATGTTATAGAATAAAATACTTTGGCTGCGATTTCCACGTGCGATTTCTCTACAGCGGAACTGGTCAACCCTTGTTTCTGTATTAAGTCTATGAGCTTCTCAAGCCATTGATCACGCTGGTCTTCTTCGATTGGCGTTAGAATCTCAAGCAAATACCGGCATGCGTCACTGGAGGTGGAGAGATTTAATTATTGGCTGAAACTGAAACTATAAGCTTATTATGCATGCAACTTTGCACACTTACACTCGCAGAGTAAGGCCACTGAGACGGAATGAAGTAGTAATTGTACTTTTGAGCTTATTACTAGCCATAATCACCTTCTGTTGACTATTTTAACACGAGAAACAACTCAACTCTATTATTAATATTAGTGTCAATACAATAGTAGAGTTTTGGCGCCACAACTAGAACAGTAACACTGCGAGCCAAGAAAACCCCTGCCTCATAGGCTAATTATATTGCGGTAAACTGGCAATATGCGTTATTCAAAGTTTTGAATTCTGATGAATTGTCAGAGATGAAACCAATAATGACTTTATTCTTTTCTAGCCCTTAATTTTGATAAAAGTTATGATTAGTGGAGATGTATAACAGATCTGCATTATATCACTGCAAGCAAAACATGATTCCTAATAGTATATGCTCCGATACGAAAGTTTGGACGTTATTTACATGGACTAGAGTACGTTATTTAAATATTCTTTGATAACTGAAACTAGTGAGGAAATAGCTTTGTCAGGACAGCATTTTGATGAATTCTGTTGGAAATAACCCAAAGAGTTTTATGTTAAAACTCTAGAATATTGTGGTATGCAAATTGTTACCTTCGTAGTTAATCCGTCCGTCCTTATCCACATCCGCCATGCGAATTAAATCATTCAACCCTCTATCGGTTACGTTCTCGCCAATCAAATCCATAGCCATTTTCAATTCATCCTAAGAGCGAAATACTTTTTATCGATCTTTACAACAGAAATACAATTGTTACTTTTGTTATAAATCCGTTTTTATCACGATCGAAAACACGGAAAGCAGCAATGAGATCTTTAGTCATCTCGTCATGATCATGTGAGTTCAATTTACCATCTCGGGGTTCTCGTGTTTCTTTGTACACGGAGTGAATGAGTGTAAACCACTGCAAAAACTCCTCTTCAGTAATGAGACAGCTCCCTGTAACAAGAACAGTACACTTAAAAGGTTAAAAAGATAACTTCTTGGCAATCCTACAAAAGCAACAAATGATAAAAGCAGCTTTCAAATGCTTTCACCTATACCCCAGTTGCCACTATTTAGCTCTGCGAGGAACAGAAAAAATACACGAGAACACGCCTTATTTATAGAACAGCCACACTTTGGGTGTAAAAAGTCCAGTAAAACGGGAAAAGAACAACGCCAACTTGCCCTCGGCGAGAACAAGTCAACCTCAACGCCATTTCTGTGGAAAAGCGCGTAAAGCGTGCAGCTGAAAGCCTAAAAAGACGAAGCTTTTACCCGATTTGCTGGCTTGTCGAACTAAATTTAGCACAACTTCTTCCCGAAGATGGATTCCCAAATGACTAAGCATGTTTTGGATCTCCGAAGCTGTAACTCGGCCGTCTTGGTCTTGATCCATCAACACAAACGCCGTATGCAAATCTACGAATCCAAACATCGCAATTTTGACTACTTTCATAAAGCTTTGCGAAAAATGACAAATTTTTATTTATTGCGTACACGTTGAAATGAAAATTCCTGCCCATTACCTTTTGCTTCAGGTTCTCCTGCTGGAGATGTAACCGTTGCCATAGCGTCGTTTCTTCGTCCTGGAGATACAGACATAAATGTATTACTTACCGGGAAATACGCAAAAAAAATAATGAATGTTCAGAATAACCTTACTGGCGTCTTATCTTCAAGAACTTACGTCTGCTGTCTAAGACGGTATAAACCTAAAGCTTAGGGTTTTGTGATTGGCAAGGTCTCGTCCTTATTGTCAAAATGTTGGCGCTTTTGGCAAGCGATATAACGAGTTCACCGGGGTTGCTTGTATGCAAAGTTGCTTCGAATGGGATCGAGAAGCGCGTAAAGTTCCTTTGCTTTCGTCGCTATAACTGAACTGTTTTGATGAAGCAAAACGCCAAGAGTGAATGGCAACTGTGTCACATGCAAAACAGCGGCATAAAGGGCGCGACGTTGTGCCAGCCACGAACCATCGCGAGCAAAAATAACCCGGCTGGAACCAAAAAGACCATAGCTTTTAAGCTTAGCATCCAGAAGCACGTTTCCACAATCTGTGCCATCTCATAACCAAGCGCAACAGGCAATTTGGCCTTGTTCTTGCCGCTTAATTGCGATGGTTACGGTACTTGTATAAAGAGACTTATATAACAATTTGCCGCTTATAAAGTTGGAAGGTCATTAGTCCCGAAAATCGTAACTGAATGATAACACATCGAAAGATGTTTCTTATGACTCATTGTGAAGCAAGACAACACCGACAATTTCAAGAAGATTAGAAATATGACTAGACAGCCTTCGTAAAGCTAAGGAAATTCAAAGCGAGATTTTGTATTTATTAAAATTTGTACGTATTTAAAGCAAATAGAAGAAAGAAGAAACCGTGGGATATTTGCCAGATTTTGAGTTGAACTTTGGCCTAACGCCCATATTTAGTGTATTACAATACTCCTTATTTTCGACCCATCACTTGACAAGTATTAAGATAATAGGTTCGGTTTAGCAATCGAAAAGTGTATGGACCTTGTGTTCAATTCTGATAAGGTTCCAAAAAGAGCGCTGCCTGCCACGTGCCGTACAGTCTTCACAGACGAAAAGCTTATATAACAGAAGAGTATAAGTAGAGTTCGTAAATCAGCTCAGGACAAGACACAACTTGTGAGAAAAACGTAGAGCTCAAGAACATGATTCGCGCCATTATTTTTTCCGCTTGCTTCCTCGGCTTGCAGGCCGCCGTTTTGAACAACGTAAAATCTGCTTGTCCGGCCGTTACCACCGAACCCGAGTTCAACTACATCCCCGTAAGTAGTTTATATTCCCCCAAACATACCCTGATTTCTTTACAAAATTAACTTCTTTAATTTGTTAATAAGTATGCCGGTACTTGGTACGAGTTCGCTCGCTTTGAAAACATTTTCCAAGAAGGCTATACTTGTGTTGCTGCTGCTTATGCCGAAATTGGTACGTTTTCCCCCTCTCAAACGCGTTTCGACTTCAACCAAACTAACTTTGTATTAACTACAGAAACTGGTGTCGTGAGCGTTGAGAATATTGGTATCACCCCAAGCGGTGAGTTTTCCAACATCACTGGCAAAGCATACGCAGCCAACGCTGACGAGCCCGGTCATCTTACCGTGGAATTCCCTGGCCGTAAGTATTCTGAACAAAAATCGAGCTAAAATGAGAATCTGTAACTAACGAAAATTTACTTGAATATCGTTATGTAGGCCCTAATGGCTCTTATTTGGTTTTGGACACCGATTATACCAGCTACAGTGCGGTCTACTCTTGCTCCAGTGCTAGTATCTACAAATTCGAATACGCTTGGATCTTGACCCGGGAACGTGTACCCACCCAAGCAGCTGTTGATGCTGCTAAGGCTGCTTTCACCAGCTTTGGTATTGACGTTAACAAGTTCCAGACCACGTTCCAAGGAGATACTTGCTTCTACGCACCCCCACAACATTAAGTTTCGAAGTCTTGGCTTTGTAAAAAAAAAACTCTCTATTTCCACTGATAATAAATATGTTAAAACAAAAACATGAGTAGTTGCAATAACATTTATTTGGGTTGAATAACAAGTAAACTTATCCCTTATTGCCGTGCTTCTTTTTCGCTTTACTAGCCCGAGGTTTGCCTCTATGGTCTTTGCCTCTTTTCTTGGCTTTATCCAAGTTGCTTTTCTTTTTATAAGTTTTAGTCTTCTGGATTTTTTTTGTGATCTGGCGATTGAGCTTCCGCTGGTTCTCTTTCTTGCTCTCTTCCGTTTCTTCAGACTCTGCGGGCATGTTACTCGCCTAACCCAGACAAGAGTTAAAGAACAACTAAACATCTAAATCGATTATATAATAAAATTACATTGTTACTCCCCAGGAACAAGTTCTCATCCCTTATTTTGCCTTCAGACAAGTCAGTAATGGTCACGGTATGCTCGGGCAGATCGAAAGTCTGAGGTTCGAGCAAATGCTCCAGTTCTGGTATTGAAGATCTTTCGGCTCCTTTCTTAATTTTTTCACGTAAATCTGCTCGGATTTTCTTCCTTTCTTCTTTCAAGCCCTTTTTGAGTTTTTCCTCGAAGTGGCGCCTCCGCTCAGCTTTTCGTTGAGAAAAACCCGTGAGGAACTCTCTACGTACAGACACCTTTTTTTATAATCTATTCATAATTCAAATTATCCGGCATTTTACTTTCGCTTTCCTTCATCGAAGACAAGTTCAATTTTGTTCTTCCTATTTCGAGGTTTTCGTCCTATCTTCGACTGTGGTTGTGGACCAGAAGGACGGAAAATGCTTTGCAGACTATTTTTATTCTTATTCTTGACAATCGGTGGGCCTCCGACGGGCTCTGAACTCGTTAATCGTTTTCCCATCTAAAAAACTTAATTAATAACGTGGAGTCAAGATAACTTAATTACTTTAAATCGCTACTGTTTTCTTTCCCGATCGCAAGCACGAGTTCCCAATCCCAAAACTGTTTACAAAGTTCTCCCGCTTGGGCCGAGCAAATATTTTTCTGAAAAGCCACTGGATGGCGTTTGAGTTTCCTTTTAGGATTTTTTTTATTTTATTGTTTTAGGAAAACTCCTCTAATTTTTAGCACAATTCCATTGAAAAATTATCATACCTTGTGTCTTGTATAATATTTATCTGAATGTTATACATGATTATGTTTAAACCGATTTTTCTAAATTATCTGGATGTATGCTACATTTTTCCGAATGTGGTAATTTTCAAGCTACGCGGGTAAATAATTTGGAACCTTTGACGGCGACAGACGCGACAGGATATAACAACAAATGCACTGTACGGTACTTGTGTTCGTGACGAGGAAAATTAGGGAAATTAGTAGAAGTAACCTAGTTTAAGTGATGTGTGCTTCACTTCAGATTATTTTTCAAGATGAATGTCTTTAATAAAAAGCCTCATACCGATTTGAAACGATCTTTGCAGAAGTTTTTGGACGGAAAAAAAGACACTCCAACTCGATTCAGGCATCTTAGAGTGGTCCTCGGTAAATTACAATGTTTATCATACCGTACGAAACGTCCTTAATAAGTCGTCATTTTAGAACATGTCGATGCCTACGAGACTAAAAACTTCTTTGAAAACAACTACAGTCAAATATACTATTTGGTATACGACCTTTTCATCATCACAGAGAGCAATTTAAAGTTAAAAGGTATTTTGCCCGCAAAATTGCATGTTGATAGGAAGCTAAGCAAGTTGTTTCCGCAGGAAGTAGCAAAGCACAAAAAGAGGATTTGGAGAGTGTTTTGCAGATCTTTGAACGCATTTTGACCTACCTTCCTGAGTTGTTACAGCAACGATGGCAGTACCATAGCATTGGTCGGATATTTCGTAAAATCCTACATCCGGGCAATACTTTCCGGTTACGCAAAGAAGCCACGAGGTAGCCCCTCTTTGACTTTCTTTTCTGTTTTACACGTGCCTGTTTTTTTAGGCTTTTCTTGCTTTGGTATCAAGCCTTAGCCGATCCCAACGATGCGTCGTTAAACGCCATTTTTGCCACGCTAGTACCAGGCTTTCCTGCTCCGCTTGGAGGCCAAGGCCTGCAATATTATGCCGCTAATCAGCAGACTTATACGGACCCAAATCACCGTTAGTATTTTTCATAAAATAATCGGCTTCAAAATCGAGTAAAATTTGCATATTAACAGTTGTCGTTCCTGTGGAGCTACAGCCCATCATTCCTCTGCAGCCTGGTGAGAAAACCCCAGATGATTCTACTCGCTTTTTCTTGGAAACTCTTATGGAGTACATGGTGTCGCAAGTAAAGTGGATATTTAAGGGAATTTGTGGGGTTTTATGCAAATTTGTCGATTTATAGGTAACAAAGATTGAATGGAGAGACAAAAGTTTCGCTAGACAACAAGCCAGCTTTAATTTCCTGTTGGAGCAATTCAAGCGCTACTACCTACCATACATTTTCCCCGACTTTTCTTCGAGTTACAGCGTTTTCCGGTTGTCTAATGGTAAAAATGGACTATTATTTCAGTTTGTAGGTCGTCTATGGATTAACGCTGTTTTGTTTCCTGTTTCCCAACCGCTCAATAGAACTGCCCGAGCTGAGGCACATGGCTCACATTGATCGCGATCCCTATACGTCATGCAGAGTTGTCGTTATTAAGTTTATGGCCAATTATACCCATGTCTGGTGCCGCTCCGATGTTTGGCAGAAATTAGATGCGAGGTAGCTTCATATCTCGTAATACTAACTTTTCAAATTAAGATAATTTTGATTAAGTAGTCCCATATTTGGAGGAGGAGCGGACAGCGTGGGTGCCCTAACCCCAGATTCAAAGAAATCAGGTAGTTTTACCCACGATAATTCCCCCGCTATGGATACATCTTTTCTGAGCCAAGTTTCAGACAAAGAACCAGCTTCTTTGTTCTATATGGGGTAAAAAGCAATGAAAAACTTAAAACTATTCACCCCAAAACACAAGTTAACGAACGAATTTTCTTTGCAATTGAATAGTGAGGAACATCCAAGCCTTGAGATGGCAATTGTGCAGGATGTTTTGTTTAGCACTCGAGAAAATGTAAATCTCGTCAACGAAATCTTTCGACAAGCTTTTCTACTGCCTTTCCACCAATCAGCCGCCATTCGCCGTGTGATTGCACTGTACCGGGACTGGATCCAAAAGAAAGTGGAAGTCCCTCCTTTTATCCATGAACCAGATGATCTGAGCCCTTATCCAGCTCGTTATTCCGCAGATAGCGTAAGTTGATAGTTATAAATGTCATATTTTATTACTCGCGTAATGTATAACAAAAGACGCCTTATTTCAGGTCGACTACCCCGAGGCTAAATTGGTGTTCAAAACCAACGAAAAGGAACACATCAAAGCTGGATTGCAGGTTTTTATCTCTTGCGAATTAGTGGGAGATTTATAAAAAGAAAATGTTTCTCTTTTAAGAATATTTTGCACGTTTTCGTTACCAACGCGGCCCATGTATTCTTGCTGGAGATTCCGCCTGTCCCTGTGGTGCTCTTGGAGGAGCAGGTAGATACCTGCAAGCGTGTTTTGAACATTTATAGGCACATGGTGATGAATACCCGTATGGAGCAAAAAACTTGGTAAAAATAATAAAAACTAACATATTTTTTTTAATAATTGTATTTTTTTGTGATTAATCACTTCCAAGGGAGCAATTACTTCTGATATTGCTGCAAATTACTTCGCAAGTCTTGGGCGAGAAAGTGCCCAAGAACAAAGAAGACACATTGGGAGGGCGTCTGGCGCCAGCGTTGTTCCAAACCTTGATTGTCACCTGGATTCGCGCCAACTTGAACGTTATTGTTTCGACCGAGTTGTGGGATCAGTTCGTGAATGTTTTGTCGTCCTTGACCACGTGGGAGGAGCTTATTCGCGAATGGGCTGTACGTAAAAAACACGAGAAATCAAATTTTTTCATTGAAAGTTAATGTTGAATTTGGGTTTAGAAAACTATGGAAACCTTAACAAGGGTTTTAGTCCGTAATTTGTATGGTTTGGACCTCAACGACTTGCCTTTGGACCGTTTAAGTGAGCAAAAAGCCAAAAAGAGGCGCGCGGGACGGATTACGATGGACGACAGCATCGAGATGAGACAAACTTATCATTACGTGAAGCCCAAACCCCTCAATCTACCCATGTCCAATCAACCAGCTGCCAGTCACGACGAGGAACGGTCTACAGGGGGTGGTTCTGTACGTTCTCAAGATTCTTCCATAGGTATCCAGGAAACTAGACGAAAAGACGTGATTTGAAACTTTCTAAATTGTTCTTTAGCACATGTGCGACCTGCACTGCCTATGGTACGGCATCGAAGGGAAAGTTTTGAAGACAATTCGCTGCATATTTGGAGTTTGGGACACCAACAACTGTCTAAATTGAAGCGCAGCTTCAGCGAAGGGAATTTGCGCATGCGAAGTAGCCATGGCCGTAAAGGCGGACGCAGCAGGCATAAAAGCCATCCGATTGGCCCGTTTACCATCCCAGGTTAGCAGTTCTTACTCTGTCTGTGTTGATTGGTATTTTGGTTTTCTTCTTATTTTGTGGAATTTTAAATCGGACGTCGCTTAATTTGCATAGCGTTTGGGAAAGTATATCCCGGCTGTGTTATTAAACTGTCCAAAAGCAATGAAAATGTTCATTAGTGGAGCCACCTGAATGCCATTAAGCTTATTTGACGAATCCGGGGCCGAGACCACTGACACTTTGTTAATCATCTCTTGATTCTTACCATTTTCTTTTATGTTAAATCAAAACTAATATCTTTTCTTCCTTTTCTTAGCCTTACCTGCGGGGGTGGAACAGGAATTGGTGCGCATGCTGTCCCAAGCGAAGGTGAAAACGCCTTCTAAAGAGATGCTCACGCCTTTACGACCTCCAAGAAGGATTTTTGGTGTGCGAAAACGATCGCGATCCATGGATTCGCTCCGTCTCTTGCGATGTGAGTATGCTTTAAGTAAATCTTTTTTCTTTTTCTAATTTTCTTCGCTCCGATTTTTATAAGGACTAAAGCACTAAAAACTTGTCATTCTTATTTTTTGGTTAATGTTTGGTTAATGTTTTGGTTAGCTGCTTTGTCCCAGTGCTCAGATTCTGAAGGAGCTTCACGATCTCCGTCTCCTGCTCCTTCGTCAGGGATGGAAACCAATTCTATTAAGGATTCGCCCTTGCAGATTGAGATGCTGGGAACAGAAGGAGGAAGTCTGGGTGAGATTTCGCTAGGATCACAGGATTTAGTATTAACTTTTGTGGAGTTTTAGAAGCAAATGAAACTAACTCGCTGTCAGAAACTCGGTCCGTGATGGCAGGAGGAACAGTTCGAGGCTGGTTACCAGACGTGGCTGTAGTTTTATGGCGTAGGATGCTGGGAGCATTAGGTGATATCCACAATGTACAAGATCCTGCTATCTATGGAAAGATTATGGAGTATCTCGTCGATTTATGCGGTACCTTAATCAAGGTAGTTAGTATTTCTTTGGTTTTGTTATTTTTCCCAACGAAAGTTACTAATTGGGTTGGTAGATCCGGCAAAATCAAGGAGTGAGTCTAGACAACCTGAGTACTCCCCCGTTGCCCGAATTTGTTCCACCTATATCCTTATTAGCGCCCTGGTGCTTCAAAGTAAGTCAAATATTGTACAAAACATCCTTATGATGTTCAACAAAAAATAAGGTTAAATTAACCATAGAAAGGGGGTTTGTGTCAATGTTTGAAGAAATGAAATAATTTTTTTGTGTGTATTCCAGGCGTTTTCTTTACCAGCAGAATATCAAAAAGGCAAATTGCACGCCTTGCGTCTATTATGCCAGTTAACAATCCAGCCTCAAGATTTACCTCTGCCCAAAACCCATTTGCTGCAGTTCTATCGGATCTTACATACCGGATTAGCAGGCAGCGATGCAGTAAACTTTCTCTTACTTTGAATTAAACGCTTTCATTTATTTGAGTTAATTTGATTTATTTTCAGGAAGTGATTAACACGTTGGTCAAGTATTGTGGCCCTCGCTTCCTTTCATTGCAATTACCGGGATTTTCCTCGCTCTTGTTGGACTTTTTATACGCTGCTAATACTGTCGTTTCTTCCAGTGAAATCAAAGGAGTAAGTAACCTCTTTTTTTCTCTTTCTGAGCAAAAATTAATTAATTAATGCAATTTTCTGATCATAGAGTCCTCGAACTGAAGCCACATCGATTTTAGGAGGCTTATTATGTTTCCCACACGTAATGCCAAATTTGCCAGTACTACGCCCTGATCCCAATGAATTTACTCTCATCTCTTGCACGGATTTTAAGGTGTGACCTTATTTTGAGTCATATTCTCTTGAACAAACAGGAATTTCTGCGTAAAAATTTAAAAATTTTTTATTGATTCTTGTTCAGGATCACATGGTGACTATTTTGTTGAAAGCAGCGAAGCGAGAACCCACTGGTTTGGCCCGCTGTATCAGCGTTTGCAATTTGGGGCTCTACTTGTACGGTGAATTGATCCATCGTACGTTCCATTCCAAAATGAGAGAAGTTCTCTCAGTGTTACTGGCCGTTCTCCGGGTAAATACGTCCGTTCGTCATTCTTTTCTCCTTCTTCACTTTCTTATTAGCTGTTATGCATGGTATTGTGTTCGCTAGCTTTAGCCTTTGTAGCATTTTTTGTTCTAATTTGCTGCCTCTTTATTTTGTTCGTCCGTTTTTTTGTTTTTTTCCCTGCTCGTCTTGTGTTGTTACGTATACCTAGCAAGCCGCCCCATCTCCCTCAGTCCGTCTAGCTCCCTCTGCTGAGGTAAGTTCAACTTTTTGTAATGCTTTTCGTTCCTCAGTTTCTTTTCGAAAACGATTTCAAAGCATCGTTGAACGGAAAACTTTTGCTTTCCTAGTTTAAGAATCGTACCGTGGGACAGGTAGCTTGTGACATGCTCCTACTGCTCTGCGACCACGCTCCTTTGCTCCTGGAATCCTTTCCGGACATTCCGAAGAAGATTATAGAAGACTTGGCCTATACATTAGCCACCTTAGCTTCTATTTCCCCGGCCCATTGCTCAGACGAAGATAAAAGACTGCTACTGGCCCTTAGCTTCACCTTGGGGGAGTGGTGTATGCGGATTCCCCAGCACGTTTTACTACGCGACGCTCCCCAGTCCCTCCTCTTTACCGTTTTCAAGGTAGTCCTAAGCAGAAACGTCCTAAATTTACTTGTGCCTTGTCTGATTTTTATTTATTTGCGTAACTTTTCTAATTAATTTAATTTTGCGTAACTAGTTAAGCAGGTCTGTCTCATATATTTAATAGTAGCTTAATTACTATTTATATTCGTTAATGTTTACAGCATTTATCAATGAAGTTTGGATTTTCTTGACTGACTTAAGTAGAGCTAATTGGTTTAAGCTGTTTTAGTTGTTTTATTTGCCGTAATTCATTCAGATACCATTAGTTGATTTAAATAATAATGGTTAATTATTACAGATAAAAAACAGGATATATTTACGTAGCATTAATAAATTGGAATATTGTAACATATTGTTAATTAATATAATAATTTAAATTGTATTAATCAATCTTGGTTCGTTAATCGTTTATTTATTTATACAAAAGGTTTTGAAGTCTGTCGCGACTGGTTCCAATGGCCAGTCGTCACAGCTGAGCACTCCCGTCAGCGAGACGAGTCCCACGGACATAACGCTGGACATTACTGTGGATAACATGAAAGAGAGTTCCTCTTCACCGAGTTCGCCTCTGAGTGATAGTAACAATGCTCCTTCCGTTACAACCAGAATTCAACGCAATGCACAAGCAAGCGACCCCCTGAGTTCTGTACGGTTGGCCGCCCGGATGCTCATGACGCATTTGGTGAACCATTTGAACCATTTCCCGCTGGGTATCGGCGCCTCGCGGCTGAGTTCCTTAGTCGTGGAGCAGGACGACATTCCTGGTTTGCCGTTATGTGATGATTTAAGCTCTGACGTCTTCCAGTCGCCTCATGTGCAATTTTTTGTCCTCAACCAAAGCACGCTCATGTCTCTAGTGCAATTGCCAGCGTTAGAAGTACCTGGGGGCGGAGTCACGGCAGGTTTAAAAACCGCGCCTTCGCAAGTTCGTGTTATTTTGAGGGATTTGAGCGGAAAAGCTTGTTGGGATGCTTCGATCCTGTACGGCTTACAAGAGGAGACTACCCTGACCCGCCAGTCGCGCTACGATTCTTTGGCCCGTGCGCAGTTGCCGGCTTTTAACATTGCACATGCGCGATTGCAAACCAGCCACTCGAATGGGATAGGGGATGGGTACAACCACGTCAAATCCGATGAAATGCTCATGATATCATCATTTGTGGGACTCGCAGGCGGGGCAGCGGTACAAGTATCTCCGCCCCGTTGTTCCCTTAGGCACCGCCCCATCGGCGTGCTACCCATCTACGAAGATACGGCGCTAGATATGGACAATTTGGAGGATTTGTTGCTCTATTTGGGTCATACCAGTCCGGAATGCGTTGGTGCGCATCGCGCTGATTGGCCCTTAACCAGTCCTGCGTTTGCGCCGAAGTCTTTGCCGAGTGAAGTAGAAGAGGAGGCCGTGACAGCGCTTTTGAACCAAAGAAACTTGGAGCTAGACTACCTAAGCAAACATGCCTATGACCCTTCGTAAGCTTTCACTTATTTTGCCATTTTTTTATGGAACATGTATAAAATTTTTACCGTTCATATACAGGGCAATTGCTCCGAGACAAACGGAACCCATTCCAGATGAGCCCGATTCGTCGTTTTACTTGTGTCGGCTGCTCTTCTCACAAATGGGACTGCTATCGTGGGAGAAACGATCGCAGATCAATTTGCTGAAGAAGAATGAAAGATTACTGCGCGAATTGAAGAACTTGGATAGCCAGAAGTGTCGCGAAACGCACAAAATTGCGGTGGTTTACGTGGCGGAGGGCCAAGAAGATAAAACATCAATTTTGTCTAATTCTGGAGGGAGCCAAGCTTTTGAAGACTTCGTGGCCGCCATGGCGTGGGAGGTAAATTAACTTTATAACTGAAAACTAAGTGGAAAGTTAAGCTAGAAATTAAACTCGGAATCGCACGACAAATTAACCCAGCCATTAAATTTCAAAAATGAAAGGAAATTTAGCTTTTCTGATTTTGTTTTGTTTTGTTTTGTTTATGGATCGTAGGTGGAACTCGAGTCGCATACAGGCTTTATGGGCGGTTTACAGCGCAACAAAACGACGGGGGAAACCGCGCCTTATTACGCCACTTCCTTTGCGGAAGTTATGTTCCACGTGTCGACCAGAATGCCTTCCAACAACCAAGAAGCGTTGCTGCAAAAAACGCGACATTTAGGCAACGACGAGGTCCATATTGTCTGGTCCGAACATTCGCGTGATTACCGGCGTGGTGTCATTCCCACGGAATTCTGTGACGTCCTAATCGTCATTTATCCCTTGCCACATGGCTTGTATCGAATTCAAATTTCCCGCAAACCAGACGTGAGTCATTTTCACCTTCATAGGATACAAATCTCTTGCAGTACAGTTTGGTTAAGGAAAAAGACAATAACGAATTTCTGCGTATAGGTTCCTTTTGTGGGTCCCTTGTTCAACGAATGCGTCGTAGATAGACAGTCCTTGCCAGGCTTAGTCCGCGCAACAGCTTTAAACGCCTCTAAAGCTAAACGAAGCATGCTCCCGCTCTATCAAACGTTCTATGAAGAGCGGATTAAGGCGTTGGAGTCACTCATCGAAAACCATAAACAGACGTCCACGTTTGAGGAGTTCGCCGCCCAAGTCTTCGCCCCTGTAGGTAAACCAGGCTCTGTGTTATCGCAGCGAGCTTCGGGCATCACTTTCGCGCCGGTGGATTCTTCAGGATCCTTCATTGGCAGCGGATCAGGGCCTTCTTCGACCAATAGTAGCTTAACTGCGGCGTTAATGCTCGATTCTGGACCAGCAGGATTCCTCAAAACCGTTGACTCGCGTAATAGAGGTATTAGTCTCTCGTGATCCGTTTTTTCTATACAATTAAGAATCATTTGGAGTTTTATTGTTTTGTTTCTGTCACTGACCCTATTTTTCTTTCTTGATTCCTTTGCTTTGCTTTTTACGATTTCATTGTTGTTTTTATTTTCGTTGTTATTTCATTGTTGTTTCAGTTTCAAGGTTCTAAATTGTGTACATTTTCAGACTCGGGCCATGGCGACGAGGACCTTTTTTCGTCCCCAAAAGCGAACAAACGACTCTCCTTTAAGAACGCGGGAAGGAAAATCTCCGTCAAAGGCGACTAAAGGAACTTTATTCTGGTCACCAAATCCAATGTTAAAATATTTGACGTGGACATTTCGAGTCGTTTTTTTCTTTGGATGAGACTACCTGCTTTCGCTTCATGGTCTTCAATCGTTTCGTTTTTTTTTTGACATTAGAAAAGAAAGAAGCCGAATCCAAAGAAAAGTATTTAATATAGTGAGTGCTGTGTTAATCCTCCAGCATCCGTACCGGTAATGTACTTAAACACCATAACTGTATAGGGCATAGCGTAGCCAACTTGTTAATTATTTCATCTTTACAATTCCTTTTTTTCTCTGGGCACACGATGTTATATTTGTTGGTTTAATACCCACACAAAACCCCCCATCCACTTGGCACAGTATTCCAACTATTTAGAACTATTTTTACGTTCACTATTTAGTTCCAATATTCTAGAAATTACCTCATATAAATAATACGAAGCGAGCAAGGGCGTTTTTTGTGGCGTTTTTTTTAGTGCGATGGCTTGTCATGCGTTGAATCGAGTGCCTTTGCTTTTGAGTTTAGGGAATTCAGTGTTTTCCTTTTCGGATGAGAGAGAGGAAAAAGCGAGTTAAAAACAGCTCGAGAGTGCAATTTATGGAGAAGGTGCTAAAAAGGCCGAGATATTGGCAAACATATGCAATGTATTACGCAAAATTGGGCCTAGGTTGATATACAAGCATTGTACAAAGAATTTCAAGACCCAAATCCCTGTAAAATGACATCCTTTTCCAATTTCAGAAAACTGAGCAACACAGGCATTATAGGTTCTCCACTTCGAGCTACTTGGCGTCTCATAGCGGCCCTAAATTCTTCTTTGGCCCCCTTATCTCCCCAACGAGTTGACATTCGACGAGTTCTACAAGATAAAATATTCGAATCATAGAATCTCAAAGGTTTTTTCCCCCTCGTTAAAGCTTTTTATATTTACGTCAATGCTTGAGCAACCGTGGAAGGAAAGATATCCAAAGTAACATTCCCGCCTGCTTCGGAGGCCAAGTAGAGTAATTCTTCCAAAATATCAATCTGAATGATGTATGCAGGAAAAAGAGGGTATGGATAGGCAAACATGCCTTGCATTTTGATCCTCTTGAGGATTTCTTCCAAGACCCGCGCTTCTTTAGCCACATCGTGCTGAAGTAGCACCAGCGTATGCCCCAAGGCTAGATCCTCGCCTACACTGGTCGACAAATGCTGCGCTAGTCGCTCCTGGAAGCAGGTTTGCAGCAAACCTACCATGTACTGCAGAACCACATTACGATCCCAGGGCAGAAACATACACGCGGCTGAGCTGGTAGAGACTGTCGTATTGGTCAATTCCAATGGACTTTCAGGTAACTGGTGAACCAGTTGCAAAATCTGGTCAGCTGCCCCCTAATAATCACAAGTTTTAACTCACTTCTATCAATTTTATCAAAGCGTGTCTGAATGGAAACTTCTTTGTATCAACATTACTTTATGGTTGCCCATTGCCCAGAAAATGGCAGCTTGTCTGAGCTGAAATTGAGGCCTGGTAGGGCCTGAACTGTGTAGCTGAGCCAAGGCTTCATTGTATAGGCCTTGGTATATGAAAACGTCAAGCAGGAATGTGGGTAGCCACGCCCACGTGTCCATCCTAAGGTGTTGGCAAAAACGTCCGAACTCTGTGAAAAATTAGAATTAGATAAATATTATATTTAAATTCAAGATTTAGGGATCTCTTACCTGTTCTCAGCTCTTCAGTTTGGTGAAGCAATTCCCAGCAGGAAACAGCTGTTAGGAAATGTTGTACTAAACCGCTCGCTTGGAGAGCAGGAACGTTTCTATGGATTGCTAGTAAAGGATTGTCTTCTGTTTTTCTTCGCCGCGGTAAAAGAGATGGCTCGGGGTGATGGTCTTGATGGGTTTGGTAATTCCGGACCAAAACTAATGAAGTTGTTTCAGAATTCGATGGATTGATCTTTTGGTTGTAATGGTAAAGCGACTCCAACAAGAGAACACTAGCTCCATACAGAATTTGCTTGAATGTAGGACTATCTTCAGAACCTAAAGGTAGGGTGCGAAAGCTCGTCCACAGCTTCTGTAATAAAACCTCTCGATTCCTAGAAAAGAGGAACAAAAAATGACGCATTTTGCTACATTTAAAAGTTACGTTTCGAAAGTGAAATGACTGCTGATCTCCCAGCCCATTTTCCAACCCGTAAGGGACACAATACGGAATAAATTACTCCACGGATCGCCTACTTGACTTTCTTTGTCCAGCAAGCCCTACACACACAAAAATCAGGTTTTCATGTAACGTAGATAACAAAAATAACATAAAACAGAATATTCTTTAAATAAGTAAAGAAAGTGTATTAGAAATAAAATTAACTATGAAAAAAATAATTTAAGATAGAAATTGAAACTTATATACCTCTATGGTAGGCTTTCCAGCAATTATCCAAGTCACGAAAAATTGTATAGACTTCAGTAATAGTCGGTAGACTTGTTTAGGAGGTATCTCGCAATTCTTAGCGTAAAGGAGCAATGGGAGAACGTCTCCCACGAGAAGTTTTCGGTAGCAATTCACAGGTGTGGAGTATCGACTCTGTTTTTCGGCTGTGAGCAAGGTGTCTACTAATTTGGGCTAAGGAGAATTAAAAGAAATGGTTGTAAAAGTGGTCCGTGAATTTTTAATTATGAATAATTACTCCATGCACGCTTATGGAGCTGGGAACGACGTTCATGAGCAGCAGAATGAGTCTGCAATGCTCTAATGTGTCTTCGGTGTGTTCAGCGGTGGAAAGTATAAGCATGTGCTGGACTTCGGGTGACAAGTTGTTGAAAAGCTCACGATAGAAAGGTCCCATGTAGTCTGACAAGTTGGTTTGCATTGCGCCAACGATTCGCTGAGCTTCTTTCCACAAATCTCGCTCGTTAGGAAACTCGAGATACCTAAAACACTACTCGGTTAAACGAAACCTTTTCTTAAAAGAATTATACAATTTTAGTGGCTAGTAACTTACAGGCCTGAGAAGTATCTCGCAGCTTCACGCACATTCCTTGCATTTTTTTCTGTTGTGTAAGCTTCCAACTAAGTCAAAAAATGAATAAGTACGTTTACAAATACATATCCAGACGACAACCTGGACGCTGAAGTTCCTTGGAAACAAAGTTTTTGCTGTGATCATCCAAGCTTTGGCTGCGTAAGGGTCCGTGGCTTGTAAAGTCTTCGATTTTAAGATCAGATAGTCTTCATCGGATAACGAAGCCAGATTTGGTGGTACCGGCTGTTCTTGACCATGACTGTGTTCCATTTTATGCAAAGCCGGGCTCATTTCCTTGGCAGATTATATCTGCTTTATAGAAAGTTGCATTAGTGAATTTTTGGAACGTTTATATATTAAAATAATCAAAGCATTATACATAGCGTTCACAATCCGCCGTCTTCTTTGATTTTGTGTTTTATTTGTTTTGGCAAAATTGTGAACATCCTGAGTTTGATTTACGTTCATAGGTGGCGCAGATCTACTGCTGTAATGCGTTCAACAGATTATCCGGTTTCAGAAGCCGGATAAAAGAAGTGACATTATTTGTGTCATATTGTTGCAAAACGTTCCCGGAAAAAGAATGACAAACAGGTGTCATTGGAATTGACAATATTGTCACGCTTTAAACTCGCAAACGGTTTTATTCTGCAAGGTGAGCGTAGTTCGTTGGAAATGGTGGGTTTTTAACGTTGTATTATAAAGGTCTAAGTAAGTGGGCTTTAAGTCGGTTACAGGGTTCAGTGGTACAAATGCTCAACTTGAGGTCTACAACAACCGACTCTCTAACCAGCGACTCTCTAACCACCGAGTCCTCCTTACTCTAACACGCAACTCCCTTTTATACACCACGAGGGCCCCCTCGTTCCCCGCTGGAATGTCAACCAGAGCAAGGCGCCAGGTTACTTGAGACGCCGGAACGGAGGTTCTCGGGTGCCCTATGCTGCAACATGCAAAGTTTGCTGACCCTACGCCACGACTCGATGCCTCGTCAGCACATCTCACACCCGGAGATAGCTGACTATGCAATGAATCATGTTGTAGGGACGCTGATCATGCAGAAATTAAGCAATGACCTATTCAGGCCGTGACAATATGTAGTTGGATTGGAAAGGCATGTTAGATTTGGTTAGGTTAGGGCTGTCCAACTGGCGGCCCGCAGGCCGGATCCGGCGCCCGAGAGGCTATTATCCGGCCCCCGAACACTTCGAGAAAAGTATTTGGAAATTTACACCGTCACATTCACATGTATTAGATCTATAGTTTTGCCAAAAGTGTAGCGAAGGAATAAAATACCTTCGCGTAATCGCAGAAAACTTGAAAAGTCGAAAGCTTACATGTTATTCTATCAAAAGTGTATGATGTATATATCGTCTCAGAGGAATGACAAGATACTTTTGTCTTCTTACCAATTAACCGTCTCCCTCTGCCAATGGGAAGGGTTGTAGAGCCTTTAGCAACATCCCTGGCTTAAGTTCCAATTTTTGTCTTTCTCACCCCAACAGTCTTGGGCAATCAAAATATTTCACTTTTATTCACTGTTAAAATGCTTTAAAATGTATTATGTGTGCTTTAAAATGTATAGACTACCAATGTACATTACTATACCGTCCAAAAAAAACGAGCATAGGGAAGCCCCAGTGGTTTAATCCTTACCCATGGGATTCATTAAAAACTGCTCATTTTGAACCGGTTTGTCTAAAACCAAACCAAAACTTATAGAAAGAGGAATCCGTTTTTGGGTTGGCGTTTTGCCCTTAGGGCAAGCCAACCTTTAGTGAGCGTGCCTCGGTCGTTTAAGACAGCTTCTATGCTTTTCAAATGGCATTCCTGATGTCCCTGTGCAAATAAAAATCTCCGGGCATTTCAAATGGGACTTCACATTCCTGTGTCCCTGTTCAAATAGTGTCCTATGCTAACAAGCTTTGGTCGTTCTAGATAGTTCATGTGCTTTTGAAGTAGGGAAGAAACTTCGTACGCTGTCCCTGTGCAAAGAGTGCTCAATTGCTAATTCTAATCTCCCATTTGGGTTTATTGGTTTGGCTTCAGCAGGCCTTCTTTGTCTAATCAGTGCATCCAAGTATATCCAACATCTATTCCAACATCCAACATTGACATCCAACATTAACATCCAAAATCCATCCAACAACCATTCCAACATCCAACAATTTCCAAGCGTATCCAACATCCATTCCAACATCCAACAATTTCCAAGCGTATCCAACATCCAATGGAAACAGCGCTATTGACCACATTTACGTTCATCGTACGGTAACCAACTTATTGATCGTTCTTATGGAGTTTCGAAATTGACCAATCACAGCGCTTATCCCCTGTTTGGATGGGTTTTTACATTGCTTGCCTACACTGTAAAAAATTTCCGAGCCATTTTACCAAAAGTTTGTGGTGCAGCAGAATTCACACAGGAGATTTTGGTAAAATTTTTACTCTACTATTTGAGTAAATGTTTTACTTCTAATTTTTGGTTTTCATTTCACCAAAAGTTTGTGGTAAAAGGCCAAAACTTTTACTCTGCTAATTGAGTAAATGTTTTACTACTAACTTTTGGTTATCATTTCACCAAAAGTTTGTGGTAAAATACCAAAACCGTGTGGTAAGGAAATTACCTATATGTATAGTATTCTTGATCGGAATATGTTAGTAATCGTTATACCAAACAGTTAGGTAAAATATTAGTAGAATTTTCCGTATTAATGGCCATTTTTATTTTTATACCGAATACATAGTGAATTATTGGAGGATACATTCTGGGTTTAAAACAACATAGCAACTTGGACAAATATAATGATAATGATTATGGAATCTGGAACACTTTCCTGGTTATACATATACAAAAAACGCTTCTTGACTTATACCATTACACTTACACCGTATAATGTTATAAGTAATGATGACTTAGTAAATACAAAATAAAAACATGGGAAAAACTTGCTTAAAACAAACATTACGGACAATAAATACTGAAGCTTCATCTAGAAACTATTGCTTTCTGGAGATCTTCCTCTTGCGTTATATTTCAATAATTGCCCAGGGAAGAATGTCGTTTTCTCCTATGTCTGCTCCCTTTGTTCGGATTGATACCATAAACATTCCTATAGTATTAAGATTGTTGTTACTTTTGGTTATTCTTATCTGATGTATATTACTTACAAAGCTGTTACGGAGGAGTTGACTATACGTCTTTCACTTTAGCAAAATAAACTAAGAATGAAGTTTGCCATAGGAAAAGAGGCCTCATTCCATGGCAAAAGAGACTCATAACGTTTCGTCTGCTCGAGACGTAACTGGACCCACGCTTACGAAGCTGATCCTGTGCTTATTGTCTACGCTCAGTACAGACGGCTGAGCCATGAAAAGTTTTTTTTTTTTTTTTACCAAAAGTCAAAGATCTGCTTTGCCTTGGGATCTATAACACAACTTTATGGCTTGTGATAGTTTTCTGATACGCATTTTGAAGCGAAGTTTGATAGTTACTTTAGATGATATTTTTCACATGTAATAACACAAAACACTTCACATATATCACACAAACTTCTTGTTAACCCTTATCCACAGCGGGTATAAACGACACATGATGACTATTAAGCTTGATAGCTTAACCTCATATACCAACAACTTCGGTTTTAATCAGATAAAGTTGTTGTATGTTACCACTTATGTCGGGTTAAAATTTTTATTTGTGTTTTGGCGAAAGAAACACCAAGAGCATTGGGTATTTTTACCTAAGGAAAAGTTTTTCAACTAAAACTATAGTTAAAAACAAGACCACTTTAGTCAGGTATTCGAGTAACCATTTAATCCCATGAAAAGAACACTGAGGTTCGGTATATTTACCAGACCGCTTGGTAAATTTACCATACATATTTAGGCATAACCTTTAACCAGAAAACTTGTGGGTAAATCAACTGANAGTCAGGTATTCGAGTAACCATTTAATCCCATGAAAAGAACACTGAGGTTCGGTATATTTACCAGACCGCTTGGTAAATTTACCATACATATTTAGGCATAACCTTTAACCAGAAAACTTGTGGGTAAATCAACTGAAAGTATAGCTAAAATACCAAAAAATTTACGGTTAAGTTGTTTCCCCCAAAAATTCGCGTGAAACTCCCTTGAAAAGCTTGGTAGAATTTGGTAAATTCACTTTCTTTTTTTACAGTGTACTTCTACGCTCAGGTAGGATTCTCAACAAGTCCCTCCTAGTCCCCAGTTAAATAAAGGAACAGGTCAGTCAATTAAACGCTTATCCCCATCCAAACAGGGGATAAGCGCTGTGATTGGTCAATTTCGAAACTCCATAAGAACGATCAATAAGTTGNCTCAACAAGTCCCTCCTAGTCCCCAGTTAAATAAAGGAACAGGTCAGTCAATTAAACGCTTATCCCCATCCAAACAGGGGATAAGCGCTGTGATTGGTCAATTTCGAAACTCCATAAGAACGATCAATAAGTTGGTTACTGTACTTGCCTTTATAATCATTCTTTGGCACACGTGGAGTGTTTCGAATTTATCACAACAGTATATCCAACATCCATTCCAACATCCAACAATTTCCAAGTATATCCAACATCCATCGAACATTTTCATCCAACATTAACATCCAACATCCATCCAACATCCATTCCAACATCCAACAATTTCCAAGTATATCCAACATCCATTCCAACATGCAACATCCATTCCAACATCCAATGGAAACAGCGCTATTGACCACACTTACGTTCATCGTATTTGCCTTTCTAATCGTTCTTTGCCAAACGGAACATCCAAAATCCAAGATTCCAATATTCAACAATCAATATGAAACATCCAACATTCCAACATCCAAGAAGAGGCGTTCTTTGCCTAATCGGTGGTTCTTTTCTTACTATTT
>JAGJRO010000363.1:0-45808 GCA_022832285.1 Lepidurus apus apus | reverse complement strand
TCTAATAAGTACGGAGACCAAACCTATAACCAAGTAAATTCGTACACAACTTACTTTTATGGAAGAACTGTCCGCTCCAATACCTTCGGCGTGCATGTTTCCAATGGTGTGCAAGGCCTCCATGACACCTTCGATAGGAACTGTGACGGAGAGAAACGGTGGCATCTCAGCAATCCGCTTCAATAGTTGGAGTGCTTGCTGATTATCCTTCTTGACCCCTTCGCCGTTTTTAGTCAATACGGCCAAACTGTAAATTCCCTCAGCGTGTCCTTCAGTGGCAGCAACGGAGTAGTGCTTCACTGCCAGCTCGTAGTTGACAGGCGAATTCCACCCAAACCGATGTCGATGGCCTTGCCAGACCTCATCAGTAGGATTTCCCGTTTGACATACTTCGTCAAAATAGGTCTTGAATACGTTCCTCACGACGGGCGTGTGTATGTTATTCTTATCCATTAAGTTCAAAAAAGCTGCTAGCGACTTGGGGTGGACATCTTTCGTATAGCAGAGATCACGGTTCGGAGGTTTGCCAATCAGTTTTCTACATTTATCGCGACACATGCGCATTTCACTCAAGGATGGATTCAAGTTGAAAGATTCATCGTACCCCATAGCGGCCTTCTCGAACTTTTCCAAAACTTCATAGGCTTGGGCAAGACGACAGTGAGCTTTAGACCACATTGGCTGCACATCAATGGCTCGTTTGGCATCCCTCCTGGCCCGCTTGGCCAACGCTTGGCGTTCATAGTCTTGATTTTTTTCGGCCAATTTTAAAAATGCAATCGAACGATTTGCGAATAACGTCGCTTTTTCGTCTTCTCTGAGCGAGGCCAGTTTTAAAGCATTGGTGAACATTTCCACAGCTTCCAGGTAGTCACCCTTTCTGAAAGCTATGTTGCCTTCATCTTTAAGCTCAATAGCTTCTGCATTGGTAATTTGGAGGGAGGAACACGGAGAGACATTGTGCACTGGAGGCTTAATTTCTTTTTTTACTTGGGATTTACCAAGGTTAAGGCAGATGAGAATCTTGGTCAGCGTCTGGTATCTTTGGGTAAACTCTTTTTGGGGGATAACTTTGGAAGCGTGATGTACGACATAGTTTCGCACACTTAAGGCAGTAAGCATATTTTGCTGCACATCAGGGGACAACCATTGGTTGCCAAATGCTTTTGTGACGTGGTATAAAGCAGCCAGATTCCAATTTGGCACGTCGCCTTCTTCGATTAACTGCCGAAAGGAGTTGCTGGCTGATTTTAAGTACTTTTCTCCGAAAGTTTCCTTCAGTAGAGCTACACATTTGGAGGAACCATCGAATTCATATCCGTGAACCGTCTTCCACTTATCAAGAACTAATTGTCTCAGTTCCAACCTTATACAATCCAAGAGAAAATAAAGCTTGAGCCAATACTCCCTTTTTTGTACCTCTTCGTCGTCCATTGCTCTCCCTATAACAGTAGTAAACTGATATTAGTACGGTATATTTCCACAATGTAAATCCATATTATAAAGCTTTCAAGATTTGTCTGGCACTATAAAACTATAGCTAACTGTCTATAGGATGCTAAGTTAAAGATTCTTTTTATGAACTTACGTTATCTGAAGGTATTTCAGAGCACATTTATATTTATCTATCTAACCAAACCTACACGTACAGAAACTTTCTATACTAATCTACGTTTTTGGTTGAACTTGCTGTGGAGCAACACTATTTTTTTTTAATATTTAACCAGCGTGAGCATCTGCTCTTTGCTAGTCACTTACTTATACTTACGCACTTGATGCCGAGGATACCATGTTTATATATATAAATAACGACAAAAACAGAATTTCCCAATTTTGAATGAACGGGATCTAACATGTTGTATAGACTTGCACGTTGCGGACTAAAGACTAATTTGCGCTTTACCAAGACGCAGAAAAGCACAGACAGAATTAGGTTGCCGTTTTCGGACATTTTGTGATTTACTTACCCAGCACGTAGGTACAATTTGGAGAGTAAACAATTACACTTGCATAAATAGTCGAGCTACAAACTTCCTTTTCTTGGAGCGTCCTTTTGCTTTGTGTACACAAATGATAATATTTTCGCCAAGTTGGTAACGCGACACGACCGGCTTTCATGGAATAGGAAACGAAAAGAAATACTTCCCGAGTTAAAGAATGGTGAATTGAACAGTTCCCAAACTACAAGTATGCCACCTAGTGCCGAAAGATGAACTCCTTCGATAGCCTCTTAGCATTCAAAGCATTAGAGGCACACTCTCGAAGAAAGTTACGAACCAAAAAGCAACACGTTCCCCGGAAAATAGTGACAAATTGGTGTAATGTATTCCGTTGCTAACAATTACACCAATGTGTCGCTTTTGGAACTGTGATTTTTTTCAGCTAATGGAGTGAAAGAAAGTACAAGTTTTAACGATTTTCTCCGATGAAAGTTGATGAGAAAGATGTCCGCTGCTTGGTGCCGTTTTGTTTGGCACAAACTGCCGTTTTAGTTAGAACGCAATTGATGGTAACTAAAGGAAATTTTAGGAACATGCTTGTGCAGCAAGTTCTGCTTTGCGTTGCTCCTCCCCGTTACGTTTCTGCGGCCGGTATGTTTCCTTGTTTATCCAACTTATGAAATACAATACGTGCTCATTATTATTTGTGTGTTTTAACTAGCATATAGTATGGAATATGTCGCTAATGTCGTTGTGGAGGAAGAAATGTGTGTGTTCCGTAAAAGATAAAACTTAATGTAAACTTGGTAATAACGGTAAAGTTCTAAAGTAGAGACTCGGGTCAATTGTAACATTTCGCGCTTGTTTATTTTTCACATTTTTCACGAACTTAACTATCCCCTGAACGTAGAACCAATAGATGC
The DNA here is from genome assembly GCA_022832285.1 of Lepidurus apus apus. Lineage (NCBI taxonomy): Eukaryota > Metazoa > Arthropoda > Branchiopoda > Notostraca > Triopsidae > Lepidurus > Lepidurus apus. Next base: position 42,945 of record JAGJRO010000363.1, on the reverse strand, counting down.
AGGCGTATCTCTGCTCTCTATTAAGCCACTGTACGCTCCATAAAAACGTAAAATAAGATCAAAATAGCCTTCAAACCAGGAGGTCCTCTTCCCCTTGAGACAATTGTAGCAACATGTTTAACGTTGTGCGTTTTCCCATAATATACTTTGCCGATCAAATTTTTAATTATACACCTAATAGGTTGTAATCAAAATGTAGCGGTGAGCTAAAAATATTTTTGTAAAATTTTTGGATAGCTGTAGTTAACGTAACAGCGAAAAAAGTACCACCCGTTTTTGTTAAAAAAGGTAGCGAAACCATACTTTGTTGAATATCTCGATTAATTCTCACTCGTTTCACATGTAACTTTTTTTAGTGCTGCCTAGTGGTATGTGGCATGGCCTTGATTTCTTACAGCCTTTATAAAGCGTTGGTTAGAGAGTTATGATTTTTGTTACTTTCGTGTCGCGTTACAATAGACCTCCTCTATAAATGTTTATAAACTTAATATTAGTTATTAGATGGTAAAGAATCGCCTCTTTCTCTGTAATAATCATGGCTCTAAATTTACAGCACTATACAGTGATGCCTCACATAAAGAAGGCCTCGCAGAACGAACGTTCAGCATTAGGAACGCGCGCGGGTCGGAAAATGTTCCGCGTAACGAACATGCACGGTCCCGCATTACGAACCGCACTCGCGCTCTGTAGTTTTTTACATTTGAAATTTGTAGAAAGTTTAATGCTTTTCTTACTGTTTTCAAAATAGCACCTAAGAAGACCGTTTAGTGAGCAGAGTAGAAAAGCACTTACTATTGAGAGGAAGCAAGAAATCACAGGCAAACATGACCAAATGTCTCAGGAGCTAGAGTTTTGTGTATTGTAGCGGTTCGCGAGTCGGGCGGGATACGGAAGTCGGGCGAGCGAGAGTAATAGGGAGAGAGTCGTGGAGCGGGAAGGAGAGAGGACAGATGTGAGGAGTGAGGGCGTGACCAAGATCAAGTGTAAGTGAGCGCGATAGAATTTTGTTAGAAAGCGAGTGTTACGGATGATTATGCATCCGAAAGGGAAAGACTCAGGACGTGACTCTTTGACTAGACTATAACTTGCAACATTTCCACAGCTGACACAGGAGACTTGCCCGACTCGCTCAACGTTTCCTTTCCTGGATTTCGACTTGCCCAACGTTTCTTTCCTTTTTCTCCTTTGTGATTTTTTCACAGTAAAACATCGACTCGACCGACAGTTTCAGAACGACAACCGATATCTGGGCGGCCCTGAATATACCTATCCGCACCTATAGGGCGTATGCCAAACTAAAGCGGGAGTAAGGTCCGAAAAAAATATGTTATAGAGGAGATCAAATGAACACTGTTAAAAATTTCCTCCTTTAATAGGGGGAAAAAGGCCCCCAAAAGCGGGGGCACCAGATAGGGGCTCCTTTCAGCCCCTAAAATTTTAATGGGGGTTCAATCCTAAAAACGGGGTATATAAACCCCAAAATCGGTAGTTTCTAACTCTCAAAAACGGGGGTATATATNACATACAAGAAACATAAGTAATCAGCAATCACTTTTTAAAGGTCATCGTCATACAAGCCAACCATATACCCACAAAATACTCATATACACACTGGACAGTTAATAAACAATCACTTTACAAAAGTCACGTCATACAAGCCAACCATATACCCATAAAATACTCATACACACACTTAGACAGTTCATTACATTTTTAAAATTCATAATAAGTTGTCACAAATTTTATTCTTCTCAATCCGTCTGGCGCAACAGCATTTTTGTGCATCTGCATAACGAAATGAAACGAAAAGCGACGCGAAAAGACAAATCCACAGAAAATGAATCACTGAGGCTCTTAATCAAGACTATATTTTGTTGTGGGATTTTACTGCAATGAAATTTTGCGAGATTAACGGACCGGCTAGCGGTTAGCGAGGATGGGAAACGATAGAACAAAAAAGCCTGCTTGGGTTTGCAGACTAACTTAGCAGACGGGAACATTCATTATTGGGCAACAGTGAAATTTTCCTGTTATGGACTAGGTAGACCGAAATTCATTCTTGTCAACAACAATTTTGGGGGGAAGGTTACCCGTATTAGGTATGCGTTCATACTCATAATAGGGGGTGCCCACTCACTTTGGGGCCACAGGTACCAGTTTTGAGGGCTGGTTCCCCGTTGTTGAGAGGGAGAACCCTATCTTTGGGGAGAGGTACCCATCTTGAGTAGTCACTACCAATTTTAGCATGTCGTTACATACCGGATTTAGGTACCCTTTTTAACAGTGAGTGTTCCCGTTGACATACGCCTCTTTGGCCAGTTTGTCTACTGTCTCGTTTCCTGGAATCCCCGAGTGACTGGGAATCCACTGGAGGACTATCATGTACCCCATTTCGTGCATCTCGTTTAGCGTACTTCTAATTACTTCGCTGATATGAGACCGCGAATTCTGAACCGATAGCAGGGACGATTTGGAGTCAGAGAAAGTTTGTTGATGTTTGTTGTTTGTTTACCTTAACTTAAATGTACTCAAAATGGCGGATTTCGCCAACTCTTGCCGCGAGAGGCGTAATTTGGCAAAAGCTCCATAGAGCTTTTGCCAAATTCGCTAGTGACATCTAGCGAGAGTCGGAAGAACTAAAATCCACAATTTTGCGTCCATATTGCGCATTTCGTTCTTTCGAACACAAGACAAAACACCTGGCTTTAGTTGTCATCTTCCCGATGGAGTGTCGTAAGAGTAGAAATCCTCGACACTGAAATGCTTGGAGCAGATTGAAGCATTATTGGTAACCTGTTACTTGAAAGCTTTGGTTTTAGACGTAAAGAAAGTAAATTATGTTAAGTTACTCTGAAATATGTCCCAAAGTTCTGCCTTATACACGAAACAAATTTCTCCTGTAACTTTGGCTCCTTTGGTAATTGACGAAATGTTATCTTCGGCCCTGCTTTCCTTTGTTTGATCTTCCTGAGTGTTCTATAAAGAACAACAGCAGCTGGGCATTTTTTCAGGTTTTATTAAACCTAAGCTAAGTCAAGATTATCTATCTACCAACAGTCTTTTTGTTTTGTTTTTTACCTGAGCTACTTATAAAAGCTGTAAGCAAAACCAATATTCACGGAAAACAGTTTGTTGTTGTTTGTTTACCTTAACTTAAATGTACTCAAAATGGCGGATTTCGCCAACTCTTGCCACCAACAATAGGCGAAAGCCTACGCTAGTACATTTAAACGATAAAAAAATTATATATAATTCACTTTTAGCTTAGTAAAATGTATTCTGCCTCCAAAATCAATACAAGCACAAGTCCTGGCATCAATTAACTTTATAACGTCCAATTGTCTTTTTAACCTCTGAAGTGTCGTTGGTTTCATCGCAACGCTCTTTAACGTTAAAAAACCTATAATGCCTTCTACCCAAATTCCAAATACAAGTTAAGAGTTCAATCAAGAAAAGTCCCAAACCCAAGAAAATAAATTTGGGCTAACGCTCTTAACCTAACAACTTTTACTTCCTCTTCGACGGTTTTCTGCGAGAATCTTGCTCATAGTCCGGTTCATAAGCCGGACTCGAGGGTGAATAGGAGGGGCTAGTTGGAGAGAAACCTGGTACACCTGGAGACATGGTTGGCGATGTAGGCGAATATTTTGGACTCGTAGGACTGTACGTTGGACTTGTTGGGCTGTATTTAGGGCTACTCGGGCTGTACTGCGGCGAAGTAGCGGAATATGAAGGCGAAGTTGGTGAGAAATTGGGTGAAGTCGGCGAATACTTGGGCGAAGTCGGCGAGTAATTGCTGGAATACTTCGGTGACGCAGGCGACCCTGAAGAATAAGCCGGACTGGTAGGACTGTACGAAGGACTCGTCGGACTGTAGCTCGGGCTTGTAGGCGAGTACGACGGACTGGTCGGTGAGTACGAAGGACTTGTGGGGGAATAACTCGGGCTTGTTGGACTGTAGCTCGGGCTAGTGGGTGAATACGACGGACTTGTCGGGCTATAGCTGGGACTGGTGGGACTATAGCTTGGGCTGGTTGGGCTGTAACTCGGACTCGTTGGGGAGTAGCTTGGGCTTGTCGGGGAGTACGATGGACTTGTCGGGCTATAAGCAGGGCTTGTGGGACTGTAGCTGGGGCTTGTTGGGCTATAACTAGGGCTGGTAGGGCTATAACTGGGGCTCGTGGGACTGTAGCTCGGACTCGTCGGCGAGTACGATGGGCTGGTAGGACTATAGCTCGGGCTGGTAGGGCTGTAGCTCGGGCTAGAGGGCGTAATGCTCGGGCTGGTGGGCGCAAATGCCGGACTGGAAGGCGAGTAGGAAGGCGACATTGCAGGCGAAGGAATATACGGGCTCATAGCCGGGCCAGGCGATCCTGGCGAGCCAGGTTGTGGGGACCATGCTGGCGAATATCCAGGAGACAACCCACTCGCGTCTGACGAAGCGGAAGGTGAAAAACCTGGTCCACCTGGAGTCATTCCAGAACCCAAACCTGGAGACCACACCGAACCATACGCTGGAGTCGCAACTTGATTCCACGGCGTCATCTGTGGGCTCATGCCTGGTGCGGGAGTTCCCGCTGCACCAAAGAACATACCAGCTCCAATACCTGCAAGACATAATAAACGTAAAATGAGCCAAAAGTTCACTCAAACAAGAAAAACAGCAGAAAATGTAACAAAAGAAAGAAATAATGTTTGTTTACTAAAAGTAAACAAACCAGTCAGAAGTTACAAAAATACGAGTTACACAAATCCAGTGTACTATTAAAATTCGTTAATACAATTTACTAAAAATGTAGTAAACGTAAGTGTAACCTTAATGAAATTAACTACGATATCTATACAAATTAGGTTCGAAAGATCTTAATAAAACAAATAAAAATTTGCCGCACTAAATTATCAACTCTACTTAATTAAATAGTTAACAATTACTAGACATGTAAAAGGCAAGGTACGAGTAAAGGTGAGCTTACCTGCACCAACAGCGAGCGGGATTTCCATGCCCGATTTGCACTTGTCAGCATCCAAGAGTAAGTCAAAGCAGCCAGTTCCCATTTTGGGTAGCTGGCCGAGTACGATATTCTCGGAGACTCCGCGCAAAGGGTCCACTTCAGCATGTGAGGCAGCGTCCAACAGTACATCGACCGTTTCTTCAAAGGAACAACGCATGAGAGCGCCAGTGTCTTGCCGATTGATGCCGTGACGAGTGATAGCCATAAGATGACCCTTGGCCGTCATGACGTCACAAAGCAAAGCCAAATGCCGGTAGTTGACGTAAAGGCCATAAAACTGGAGTACCATGTTCATTTCCTTCTCCACGGACTTTCGGACAGCTTCAATCCCCAAAACTGCGAAGATTTCGCAAATGTCGTTCGAGTACGTACGTACTGGGTCCACGTGGCGTTCGCTCAAGACGCGCATGAGCGAGGTTCCGTCTGTTTCCAACAACCATTCGGCAATGGGCTTAAATTCACCCGCATCGGTAATGACAATGCGTTTCTTGTTATCAGTTTGCGGCAAATGCATGTAGACTTTATGAATGGCTTCAATGCCTTGCAAGGTCATATCCGAAAGCATGTTAGCTTCGATACAGCGCAAGAACATGTCATCTTCCATTTTGTCAATCTGCTCTTCTTCTTCGCTAAACTTGGAATCGTCGCTGTTCATGATCCGGATCCGCAGAACTAGTTTCTCAGCGTTGTCATCGTTGAAAATGCAGTTGAGGTCGTCTCCGAAACCAGCGTTCACCTTCTCGGAAATCTGTTCCATCGTCAATTTCTTGTCAGTCATACGCTTGCGATCCAACTCGATACGCAAAAGCCATGGGGAAATGCGAGTGGGGTCAAAATCTGGCATTTCATAGTAAACGTTTACGAATTCCTGATCTTCGGAAATGACCGTGTTTTGGGGGTCTGGATCATAGTAGATGGCTGTATTGGCTGTCACCTTACGCAAGGTTGTGTGTTCCAAGCGACAGAGAACGTTCTTGGCTTTCTCGGCATCGCGAGCTGCAGCACCCGTCAAGAAGACAGTCAAGGAAGGAGCTTTGGGGTTTTTACTGATATTGATAATTTCCTTCAAACGAGGAACACCAAGCGTTACGTTCTTGGACGAGACACCAGCAAAATGGAAAGTGTTGAGCGTCATTTGAGTGGCAGGTTCTCCCAATGACTGAGCAGCTAAAGCTCCAACCATCTCTCCTGGTGGAGCCTAAAATTAAAAGTAAAATGATTAAATAAGTAAAGATAACGTACAAAACAAATGAAGAAAAAGCAAATAAATAGCAAAACAGGCCCTGCTACACGTAAGGAATGTTAACTTACTTGAGCTTGTTGAAAACGAGTTTCGATTTCTCCAATCAACCATTCGAAGGCTTCCGAAGACAAACGATACTCTTCAGCAACTCGTTTTGTGCACAAAGTGGATCGTACGAGACACTGGAAAAGCAAAGTAGCATTCATATTCGCTTGTTTGCTAAGGGTGTCCTCTCCTTTGACCACAATACATTTCTCCAGCAAATCCCTGACACCTGCACCAACGAAAATCAATGCTTCAAAATCCTCAACTTGTCAAATTTAGCAAAAATGTGTACCTTGTACGACTCGCACAGGATTGAGATCAGTAGGACCTCGTTTATTGATATGGAAAATCTTCTGGACGTTCCAAATCATCCGTTGGAGGTTGCAAGGCAAGACGACTTTGTTTTCGCCCGTGGGGTAAATTTGGCGTAGCACGTCTCTGTCACGCGACAATTGATCCCATTCTTGGTCCAACTCATTGATTACGTCACCACTGGACATGAGCTCGCGTGTGACATCTTCAGTGAAAATGCGTCGTAAATAGCGTTCGTTACTGGGATCAAAGCGGAACTTCTTCTCAAAAGACATGTTGGATAACTTAATAGTTGGCAGCGACTGAAATTCCACCATTTCGGCACTCAAACCGTCTTCACCGTAACGCAACTGAATGAGCTGACCCACGGAATTACGGACAGTGCCATCGTAGTTGACCATCACGGACTCCATAGCTTTAATCAAACGACGCTGAATGTAACCTAAATAAGATGACAAAATGTTTTAGGATAGTTTTAAAAAAGCTTTAGAATAACGTTGACTTGAATTATAAAGAGGATTTTGACCAAAATCTTACCCGTTTCGGCTGTTTTGACGGCAGTATCGATCAGACCTTCACGACCACCCATGGCGTGGAAAAAGAATTCTGAAGGCGTCAAACCGGCCAAATAGGAATTCTCTACGAAGCCACGGGACTCTGGACCGTAATCGTCCTTGATGAAATGTGGTAACGTACGTTTCCGGAAACCGAAAGGGATTCGTTTGCCTTCCACGTTCTGCTGTCCCACGCAAGCAATAACTTGTGAGATGTTGATGTTGGATCCTTTAGAGCCAGCAACGACCATAGCCTTTAAATTGTTGTACTCCGTCAAAGATTTCTTGGCTGAGCCACCGGTTTTGTCACGAGCATCGTTCAAGATACGATTCACCTATTACAAAGAAATCTTAAGTTAATTAAAAAGACAATCGCTTTTACCTGATTTTCGAAGGTCTGACGCAAGGTATTACCAGGCGTAGGTTCTAATTCGTCGTTATGGGCTTTTTGAATTACTTCTATGACGTCTTCTTTGGCCTTACGAATAGTTTCTTGGATATCGTAGTAAGTCTGAGGATCAGCAATAGTATCTCCAATTCCAATGGAATGGCCTTCGAGTAGGAGCCAGTTGTTGACGACGGTTTGGATGTTACCGTAAAACTGCCCGCAAGTTTCGTGACCCAGTTCCAAGAAAATGATATGCAGTAACGATCCAGCTGACGCACCCAACGTTTTCTTACAAAGGATGCCCATGACCAAATCTCCATGTTCTACCATAACTTTGGTGTCTCCCGGAGAAATCCATTTATACGGGCCAGAATCTTCGTCATCTGGATGCGTAGCGTGGGTCCTGATCATATTCACATTTCCAGGAATAATCAACGCGAACAATTGTTTACCTAAACCAAATCGTTAAAGAATGAGTATCAGGCAAGAAGCTAATTTATGACAATATGTGCGAATTATTACCGGTCCATAACGGTTTGGGCTTCAAGATGGCAGGCTGAGGCACTTTTCCATCCCATGTGGGTAAGAACATGAGTAGAGTCATCATTTGATCCTTTTCTAAGAATACATCTCGCTTGGTCATTTTTCTGGCCGCGCACAGTGTGTCTTGCACAATACCCATAACAGGTTTGTTACACTGAGGCGTGATAATCTGACGAGGGGTCATGTGAATGTTTTCCACTTCTGCTCGCGTCTCCATGGATTGAGGCACGTGCAAATTCATTTCGTCTCCATCGAAATCAGCGTTGTATGGAGAGGTACAACTCAGGTTCATCCGGAAAGTGGACCAAGGTAAGACTTTGACTCTGTGACCCATCATAGACATTTTGTGCAATGTGGGTTGACGGTTGAAAATGACCAAATCACCGTCTCGTATATGCCGTTCGACTTTGTAGCCGCATTGCAAGTGCAAATCGGATGGTTTGGGGTGGAAACGCAAATCCACTCGTTCCCCATTGTCTCGAATAATGTACTTGGCACCAGGGTACTGGCTATTACCGCGTCTAACCAATTCTTGCATTCTAAAAACGTGTAAAAGTATAACTACTGACTCGTCCTGTGCTTTTGGCTCTTAGAACATTACAAGAATTTGATATTAAGCTTACTTGTCAATATTAAAAGGGGTAACGATTTCAGGAAAGGTCAAATTTTGAGCAATGGAGCGAGGAACGCCCACTTGGTCAATGCGCAAGTTGGGATCAGGAGTAATAACTGTACGAGCTGAAAAATCCACACGTTTTCCCATCAAATTTCCTCGAATACGTCCTTCTTTGCCCTTTAGACGAGATTTAATGGATTTAATGGGTCTTCCGGACTTCTGCATGGCTCTAAAAGGTACACAAGAATAGAAATCAAGTACTCTATTAAGGAATCGGTTGCGATAATATACCTAGGCATGCCTGGCATGTCATTGTCGACCATCGTGGCCACGTGGAACTGCAGCATTTTGATATTCTCCGCAATAATGTGAGCAGCACCACCAGCTTGTTCGTTTCGGATCAACTCGTTGTTGGATTTAACAATATCAGCCAATTTGTGGGTCAAATCATCCTGATAAAAGAGCAGGTAAGTTACCACACAATAAATTACACGCCATAATCATACTTGATTCCTAGCGGAACCAAACATAACCACAGCAGGCCGAACTGCCAATGGAGGCACTGGTACGCATGTAACGATCATCCAATCGGGACGAGCGTATTTGGGATCCATACCCAAAATATAGCATTCTTCATCTACACACCCATGAAAAGATCCAAGATTAGTCTAGTCTACGGTTAAGCAGTTCAAAGAGATCTTACCTGAGATGTGTTTAAAAATCTCCCAAACACGTTCTGCAGTCAAAACAATTTTTTTTTCTTGTGAATCTTCGTTAACATGCTTCCATTCGGCTGTCAGTTCTAAACCAGCACGTCTGATAGTTGGCTGGTAACGTCCACAACCTCCATGACCAACTTTCTTAGGCTTTAGGAAAAGATATTTATAAATCTACTGAAAGTACTAAAAAATTTAGTGTAATATACTTGTTGTGGGTCTTCAGCTTCCTTGCCTAAATCAATCTCATCGCCTCCTTCGCAGATATTCTTTCCTTTGCACAAATCATACACATGCGTCATGCGTTTTCGAGGTTGACCTTTTGACTTGATAACAACTTCCTTGATTTTGGGGTTATTCTATGAAATAAATTAAAGACTGTAAGTATGTTTGATAAATTTCATAGTAAGGATTTAACTTACAGGGCTAACTAGGAGTTTAGAGCAATAGAAGCAAACGCATCTTAAGATCTTGATGGATTTGGCAAAGAAACCAACATGAAATACAGGCTTAGCCAGGTCAATGTGTCCGAAATGCCCTGGGCATTCTGTCATATTTCCTGCACAGGTTTGACAACGCGTATTGCGATCTATAACACCTTGCCGAGGGTCCATCAACCCACCTAGTTTGGGTTTTCCACCTTCCATGATTTCTGGGTACTTGATACCCCCTTCTGTCACAGACATCCGACGCTAAGGAATTAATAAAAAACGCTATTAAAGACCAAAGCAAAAGATCAAGGCAAAAGGGAAAGCTTACGATTTCATCTGGACTGATGATGCCAAATTGCACCCTTTTCACTAGTCGAATAGGGGCTTTGGAATCCGATCCAAGCGAACCCATATTTAGGCCTGTTGATAGCTCACTTAGCTACCAAGCCTGTAAAAAGTACAAAACGACTAAGTAAATCAGCAGCCTGTATCACGTCGAATAACTAACACTAACAACAAAAAAGTGGTACTGACTGACGAAAGAAAGTGAACCAAAGAAAGCTCTGTACTAATCAACCAAATGACATTGGCCTAGTTTACCAATATCATTCTAGTTTTAGCAGCAAGAAAACACCATATAATCTATTTAAATTAGTTCTACATACTTGCCACGTATTTATTTTAACGTAATCCTGTAAAACGGAGCTTGTTTGTGTACGAAATATATGAAGTTACACGCCACTTAAAAACAACTGCCTATTACTCTGGCGACCAAAGCCAAGATGGCCACCAACACGACTGAAAGCGGGGAACAGGAGAAGAGAAGGAGAAGAGCATAAAGTGGCGGTGCGGGTCACTTGCGTCACCATCATGGTATGTATATGTTGATCACTAGGTGGCTGTAAAAGACGACATTTTTCAAATAATGTCTAGCGCGAAATTCGAACAAAAATTTCGTATACAATACTGTATACGTTGTATGGCAAATTACAATTTCCTAGCCTTCGAGTAATGTTAAAAATAAATTTAAAACATTTTAAGTGAATGTGAATACATAGGAATTAAGATAAGCGTTAATATATTGAAACTTTGGAAGCTTGAAGGATGTCATGTTATAAACAGCTTTTATATAAATATCGGGGATTCCCCTACAAGCTCCTACTACATAGGACTTAGGAGTAATTAATGCGAAGACAGTCAGAAAAAGGCTGTAATGTTCCATTGTCCTGCGTGACCGCGAGACTGTGCAACATTCTAAGCAAATTTCTTTGGTGATTAAATTTTAATTTTGCTAACCTTGTTCTTTTCCGACGAGTTAGAACATTTTAGTTACGTGTGTGACTAGATTACGAATCTTTTTACCCATATTTATAGAAAACGGGGTAAGTTTTCTTTTAATCGAATAACCGTCCATATATCTAGTCTATAATAGGCGTTAGAAAGATCTACGGGGTAGGCGGGTTTTCTTCGCTTTGTTGTGCATATGTCCACCGTATCGGTGGGCAGTTAAAAAGATAAGCATGGAATGTCTTACAAACTTTAAAGTTATAGGCAGGACAGCTAGTGAAAAATTACAGTAGGTCTCAGTTTCCTGCAAGCCTAATAAGGCTATACGCAACACACAAGGATAAGTTATTTTATCAACTTCGATTAGTTTAATTCCGCTTAAAAAATAGCGTTTGTTCTAATTAAAACGTTAAAAAAATCTATTTACGTGTGAATTTATTGCTATTTTTTTTACTCATATTTGAAAGCGGTATAAGTGCTCTATATAGTTGATTCATGAAACTATCTGGCCAAAGTGATGCCGTGTCAATCTGGTCAATCAGGCCCTTGATAGAAAGAGCTACGGGGTCCTCCGGATTTTCTTCACTTGCTTGTGTATAAGTCGCCTTAATATCCTGAGATTAAACGTGTCGCTCAACAAAGTTTGTTTATATGTTCTCTAGAGCAAATAACAGCATCAAAACGGGAAGGCGAAAGAAATTTTTTTTATGGCATTCTTCGTAAAAAATGGGAAACTTTGCTGTGAAGAAATTGCGCTACCAAATTTATGCGAAACTGCGCCCCAAACACCGTTTATCGTCTACGGTAAAGCTCAGCTGCTCAACAACGTTCAAGTAAAGCTTGCTTACGGAATATATCACTTGTTGAAAAAGCATGCCAGATTTTTTTTCCTCATAGAGCTACAAAAAGGCATTACAGGATGAGGAAATTGAGGGTAAAACGAACTTGGGCTGCTCCATCAAGGCGAATAATAACTTAACCCTCTTACGATTACTGCAAGAGCAGGGTTGCTATGCCATCACCGTAAGCGGCTTCGAAATCCAAACAGCATTAGAAGCTGGCTTCCAGAACCGTATTATGTTCAACGGCAATGGCAAACAATTATGGGAGATCGATTTAGCCATAAAGAACAACTGCCTACTTAACGTGGACTCACTATTCGACGCCCACAACATCATCCAAGTAGCGAAAAAATTCCCGAATATCATTCAAGTCTTACTTCGCATAAACCCAGCATTGAATGGGATAGGAATTGAGCATGCTTACAATACAACTGGTTTACCACAATCCAAATTTGGTATCGAACTTCAACTTCTAGATACAGTATTACTATAAAAAAAAACTATTCGGACCTGTGATTACAACAAAATTGTTAGGTAATTACTTGCCTAAGCAAAGGAAATGTGTCCATTATAGGCTTGCATTGCCACATCGGAAGCACTGTCACTGAAGTCTCGATATACACACAAATTACTCAACTCCTCGTAATTTTGGCTCGTAAAGTACACAATTTTACAATCTTAATCTAAATTTCTCACCTTTTTCATGCAAATTTTCAATAGTATCGAGCTCAAGGCTTACCAATAAACGTGATAAACATTGGAGGAGGTCTTGGGATTCCATATCGTCCCAATGCAACGCTTCCAAGCCCTCGTGATTTGATTCAGGTAAATAAATTGATAAATATATAGACGAGAATTCGTTACTTGCCAAACAAAATTAGGCGGTAGTACCACACCTGCCATGTGACTTGAAGCTCGTTCTTGAACCTGGGCGTTCAATTTTTGCAAATACGGGTAAACGCTGCATTTACGTCAAACGAACATCTTTTTAAGAGATATTTCTGTTATATTTAATTTGTAAATTTGTTATATGTACAGCGGCTCTAATAACGCGCGTTTTGGGCTCGAAAATAGCTGGAGGAAAAAAGTATTTGGTTGTTGACGCTGCCATGAACGATCTTATCCGTCCTAGCTTGTACAACGCCTATCACCACATTACCCCTTTAGATGTGCCGGTAAAAACAGATGTTACACAAAAGAAACGAAACTGTCAGCCAAAAGCGGTTTTTTAACGTTTTTTAAGGAAAGCTGTCTTGAAGAAATCTACGATATAGTGGGACCAGTTTGCGAGTCGGGAGATTTCCTGGGCAAAGACCGTAAACTGCCAGTACTAGACGAGGGCGCAGCACTCGCTGTTCTAGACGTTGGAGCGTATGGCATGTCCATGTCCAGTAATTATAACATGCGGCCTCGGATGACAGAAATCTTGATCGATGGTGAACAATGGCGAGTAATAAGGCGAAGAGAGACATGGAATGACTTGGTGCGTACAATGAAGGGGCTTAACTGAATAGAAAGATTTTGGCAACAGTTCTTTCTTGCCTGTTCTAGCCAATAATTTCAAACTCCTCTCCTTCTTCCTCTCCTGCAGTACCTATTAGATGCAATACATATGAATAACTCAGCACAGAAATGAAACACCAACCAAGACTTACTAACTGACGCAACTTGAAAGCTTTCCAAGTCTTGCTCGTGCCATTCAGGGGGTCTTTCCGAGCACATTTCGAACAAGGGCCTGCCTTCGATCAATACTTGCTTCTCAATAGCTTCGCACAAGGACCGGAAATCCGCTTCTGTACGACAGAAGAAACCCTAGGAAACAGTGTTACTACAATTCTAAAAAGTCACACGTTGCAAGTCCTCAAAAAAAGCCAATACCAACCAGGGCTATAGAAGGATCTAAAGATTTGATTGACAGCCTGCCTGCGTAGTTGCAGTGATACGTTGCGTCAATACTCGGGTCGCCCTTGGACTCTTCTAGATCTTGGTAAGGTTGGGTTACGTGCGGATCCAGGAAAACTAACTCATCACCTAGAACCGCATACATAATTAGTTGCTATGAATGGAACCCTTATGAAGTCATGAATGTACCCATGTAACCAACGAAATACAAGGCGTGTGTAGGTTTTCCTCCAATAATGCCTACGCAGTGCGGTAATTGGAAACAAGCCTACAAGCTACGTATAAAAAGTCATGTTCCGATTCTTATAATGTATTCCTGGTATACTTTCATGGGTTCAATGTAAATGGGATTAATTTCTGAGAGACCCAAACGCAAGGGCACAAACAAGAGCAAAGGCTTCCAACCTTGCGGTCTGGAGCATTTGGACTCGATGTCTTTCGTTATTAAAGTGTTGTCTAGCGCAACGTGCACTTCGATATTGCTCCAGACGTCGTAGGTAGCCAACTTTCTAAAACATAAACCAATGAAAAGAGAGCCGACAATAATAAAAAGCCATCGTTTTTGTACTTGATAGCTTGAGCTACTGTATTGGGTCCAAACCAGTCTCCAACAGCTTTGCCCTCAGACACGCCCATTAAGGCAATCTGATGTATGGAAAAGGGAGCTGAACGTCTGTCCTCAAATAAAGCCAGTAAACGTCGATAGATTTCACTGTGATTGGTTTTACTTGGCGCCCATCTCCAATCAGGACCTTGAAAACAAAACTATATGCTATATAATTACTGTCGAAGGGATAACAAAGAGTATACCGAGATGAAGAATTGTTAATGCTTGTGCTAAAACCATCTGTCCACACCGCAGCATGCATCCCCAACCTTTATCTGAAGTTATTCCTGTTTCTCCAATAGGTACAAAGTTCTTCCTGTAAGTAAACCATAATTTGGACGAGATAACGCTCTTCAATTCTGCCAATTCTAGAACGCACACAATAAGCTATTAATGTTCACCAAACAAGTAAGAAGTATTATGTAAGAATCATTTTGTTACCTATTGTTCTTGTTGTGTTGTACCGTCTACCCAGAATCCAAACAGGCTCGTCAGATTCGGGGAAATCTTGAGTTTCCAGAGGCCCAACCTCGTAGGTCATACAAGCTTCAAACATGTCTCTTTGCACTGTTTACAAAAGTATTTTCGATGAACAATTATTGTTCAAAAGACTACTTCGTGCCCACAGAATTAGTCTTGTTGTTTACTCACCAGAACTACGTCATTTTTTTTAAAATACAAAACACGTAAGCCGACCCCACCTTGTGAGCAAAACCTAAAATAATAACAAATCTTGTGCGCGGTCAAAGTCACGAGGTTTCCTTGTTCCGAATTCAGAAATATGCTCGTCACGATGCTTCAAAACGACAAGAATAAACTGCCTTTGTGTTCATGGAATCCTTGTATTGGGCGCCCTGGACCCATGGCCTGACAATGCAATTACAAAATCACGTTCTTTGCGGACACAAAAAGGGGAAAAAATTGAAAGAAAAATCTGGAAATAAAGTACATTCTTATCGGCTTCGTCTTCTTTCTTTTATCTTTTCTGCTATTCTGTTTTGCCACTTATCAGTTATCAAATACCTACTCAACTTCGCCCATGAAAAGTTGGAACAATACTTGTCGCTGGGGTCATACATTAAGCAAACAAACTGTTCACTTCACATGCAAGTTTAGGTGAAACAAAAAGAAGCGAATTGGAGGCTTTGTAAGCAGAGCGTAGTTTCCTTTTTAATAACACCAATTTGTATGGCCAGGATTTGGGTACGGGTTCCCCAAGAAAAGAACAAAGAATGAAGACAGTAAAAAAAAATGACCAAGAAGGCAAGGCAACAAAACGAAGCAATAATTTAGGCTGGAAAATAAAGCAAAACCCTTCCCTCACGAATCCTTTGAGAAAAAGTGTCAGAAAAACCAGCTTTCACCAGGATTGAATAGTGTTTTCCTTTTCTGCGCTGGAACAAGTTCTTTACTAATGAAGGATAGTTGTTTTCCTATGTGACGTAAATTTGCTTACTGGTACAGGATTTGCGAATAGAACGATAGACAGATAAGGTAATGAGACCAAGAAAAAAAATCAAACAATAAGGAAATTTTTTTCTGAAAACCGCTAAAATTGCGTAGGGACCTCTCTGCAGACTAGACAAGCCCTGCCCTTTTGCCACGCCGATGCAGAATGATGATCCCTTTTCGATTTCTTGGGGGGTTAACTTCTGCCTCCATCTTATAACCACACATAAGAAAAGGGAAAAAAGGCGTCTTACTCTCCAATCATTTTAAAAAAAAATCGCAATTTTGATCCAAATCCCCCCTTGCCCCCTCCCATTCGATGAACTTAAAGGCAGCACAAAACAGAGGGCAAATCGGGCTGCACGCAAGCCTAAAGACGAGACAAAGAAACTGTTAACTTTGCATGAAACGTTATTTCTGATGGAAGGATTTTTTTTTTACCTAGATTTCTAATATCCATGGGACATTAGGTATTCACCCAATTTCTCGACGACAGAGGCGGCTTGTTGAGGTGTGGTTGGCTCTTCATAAATGGAAACGACAACGGCCTTCTCAGTACGCATACAATGCAATCCTTGCTTGTTTTTCTTGGCCCTCAAGACGCGATCTGTCCCGGATAAGAAGATGAACCTTGTGCCGCCTAACGTGATGCCATTAGCTTGGAAAAACTCTGGAGAACTGTAGTGGCTAGCGAAGGTAGTTAATTCTTCTGCACTGACCTGCAAAACGAGAGAAAAAGCAACAAATCCTCATTAATATACAAACATTCAAACACTTGAAAATTCAAACAAAATGACAGCTTCGTTTGGGCTTGCATATCACGTGTTTATCTAACCTTGTCTAAGTTCTGGGTTACAGGGTTAGCATTAACCATACAAGAGATCTTATTTCAACAAAAAGTAACGGACGAAGACGAGCATGACGAGTCGGCAAATACCCTCAAGAAATCGCAAAGATTCCCAACATTCCCGAGTAACAGAAAACTTTGTGGCGTTTATAGCGTAGGTGTTTTGAGTTAGTTGGGTTCTAGTTAGCGTGCAGGTATGCGACACGGTTGAGGAAAAAAGTCTGACGTAGGCCACAGTTTCTACGCATGAGAAGTATGTACACTATTACTAAGCCCGATGAGCTGGGGCAGTTAATATTTGTCATCCCAGGCCTGTCACGAAACAACTCGGGCTAATTATTCACCATCTGCATACGGTCGCTAAGCTGAGCCCGGCGAGCATAAAAGTAGGGCGTGGTGGAGGGATGTGGGGGGAGGAAAGGGGGTACAGTCCATTCTCTCTCTCTTTCCACCAAGTCAAAAGCAAGGCAGAGAGAGCCTTCCTTTAGTGGCTTTACTCATACGATGGTCTCGTCGGACATGTAGACCAGCAATATATAGAAAAGGAAAGACTCTCCCGGAGCGAGACCAAGAGAAAGGAAAGGGGAGCTTGCAGCCACAAAAACCGCCATGCTTGCGTACCGAGAAACTTTTGGGGGATAGATACTGATACACACACGTACACACATAGAACATACAACGCCCAAGTAAGGAGCTTCGCCGGCCATTTCAGATTCCCGTTTTTTCCAATTTTTGCTTTGTGGCAAGTTTGCCTTGATCTCTCTTTTTTCCTTTGTAATAAAGGGAACATAAACGAAACGAAAAAAAAAATCCACTCGCAGCCTTATCGAGCGCATTATTTTACGTCATGTCATGCACTAAATAAAGCGGCCCAAATGAAACGTTTTCTTCTAAAGGCTGTGGGTTTGGGATAGGGAGCTTTTAAGTAGCATGAAACGTGGAAAGGTAGTTAGAAAATGCATTACATGAGTCAGAGTACTTACGTTAAAGTTGGCGGATTTGGCCCAGAGAGATCCATCCGTGCCAATAATGGCGGCTTGGTTGACGAATCCCGATGCCAACAATTGCTTGTCTACGTAATCTTGCCAGCTCATGATGCTGATATGGGAGAAGTTGTGTAAATCCTAAACAATACGAGAAGATACAGTAAAGAACTGCAAATCTGCTCCGCACTGGACACGCTAGAACCAGAGCCACAGACCGGAGAAACCCAGGCAGAAAGACACGAGAGAAGTCGCACGAAAAGAGGAACGGCACCCAGCCTCGCCCGCAGCTGCTGGTTTCAGTCCCAAACCGTCAGCCGACGCTTGCCAGACGGTTAGAAACCGCACATACATTAGCTTATGGCCTTCACCGGTGTGAGCTAAGCCGCCCACTCTTTGCGGGTTGCGGCAAGGATGTACTGCTACGCGGAGCAGCCAATCACTGCTCAACATTTGTAGAAGAAGCGGTCTTGACCGGGACTTTCGAACGTTTGATGACTCACCAGTCAAATAACCATGATGAAATAATCGCAATTCAACTAAATATTTGTTATGACTTTCTCTTGGCTTGAGAAATTTAGGTAAAAAAGGTAGCAAGCATGAAACCTGCAAATTACATGAAACCGGTATGGCTCATTTTCCATATTTGGCATATATCAATTTCCATGTACTCCAAACTAACTCTCGTAGTGAAAAAAGTAACTGAAAATGCGCTACGCAGCTGCCTAACATTAATCAATCCAGCCGCAACGACAATTTTTTGCAGTAAGTATCCTGATCCTTTAATGCCCAGACGCTTCTTAAATAGCAACACAGAGTTTACAAGAAGGGACGCAAAGGAAGGCGTCCAAAAGTTATAACCATATGTGGACTTCGGTCTTGAGAGCGACACTAAGCAACCGGTTAGCTCGTTCCTTAGGCTCTTATTGAAAACAAGCAAAAAGCATGAGGTTTTAAAATGGCTCGGAAGGAACCCCCTCGCCAAACGTTTGTTTTCTTAACCTAGTTTGACCATGTAAGTAACAAAAGCGACAGCCATTCTAGTAATGAACTGGATAGTCGCCTGCCAAAGCATTGCAAAATATGTTTTCGAGCGGATATCCGCCAATGCCCCACAGCCACTGCAATCCTTATCGGTTAGCCAAACGATAAGTAAATTGTGGCTAGATTAAAGTTCCAAGCTCGAGCTGCAATGCAACCACACTTTTCCGTTCTCGCATGAAAAAAAAATCTGAATCCAAAGTCCGCCATTTCCTTACGCACATTAGGATTGACATGAACAACGCCGTTGTGTACTTCCGCTTCATTTGACACAAACACTTAAAAAAAAATCCCTGGCAAACATTTTAGGGAAGTAGGAGGGTATATAAGTTCATGCTACTGGGCTCCAAGAGTTGTAAATTTCACAAATGGAAAAGAAGTCAAACGGATTAATGTCTGGGCTGGCCAGACGCCAGAACTGTCATCAACGCCTTGATTTTTTCGATTTGTGATGCCTTTTAGGTGATCTAGACCGCGAGCGACTCCGAGTGCGAGAGCGCTTGGATTTCCTCGAAGTTGGGCTCCTGGATCTTCTATCGTCTTCACTCCGGCCACCACTCTTATGACGTCTAGACCTATCAAAATTCGCGCATAAGGTCGTTAATATCAAGTATAGATATAAAAAAAAATTATAGAATGGAAAGAAAACCTCTTTGACGTTGGGGATTTCGAGCGTGAACTGGAACGCGAGCTAGATCCTGAACTCGACGTGGTAGAAGGCGAACGACGTCGACGATGCCGTTCTTCCGGCGAAGAACTGTCCCGTCTGCTGCGCCGCTCCCTGGACTTTTTGTCCCGACCTCGATCGCTTTCTTTGTCTTCCTCGTAATCGAAATCCAGATTTCGACCGTGTTCGGCTCGTCGCAGTAACTTCTCCCTATATCGCTGGACTTCCTGAGAAACACTACGCCCACCGCGCAAGGATTTCGGATTAGATTCCAGCTCGTCCTGGTACTGCATCACCCGGACTTCCAATTCACGCAACAAAAATCGCCTGGACTCGACACTGCCTTGGCTAAGTGAACCATTCATCCTTGGTTAGCTCCCCAAAAGACCGGAAAAGCCTCTCAAATATACTTAAAAAATTGGTTTTACCTAGTCCAGCTGTTGTCTCCTGTATCTTGGGAAGATTCGTCTCGTTGTAAGGGCACGCCGTCCACGTCTTCATCGTAACCTGACTTTCTTTTTGGCCGTTCTTCTTCTAGGGACTCCCATTTGGACGTAGTCACCGCCTTTAATCAAGCCAGATTGGGAAATTACTAGGAATTTCTATCGAATTATTGATTTTTAATTGACCGTACTTGTGCTTCCACGTCGGCTGGATCAACAGTTTCCCATTTACTAGGTCTGAAGCCCAAACTTTGCTGACTGGAAGACGACGGTTGACCATTAGAGTTGCTAGAACGCTGGCGCCGTGGCACAGGCGAGGTTTCTATAAAAAAATACACAAATTAATCCAAAATTCGAGGCGAAAAGGCTCGGAAAAATCGTATAAACCAACCTCGCTTGGCACTAGTGGGTGTAAGGACAGTAGTACTGGCAGCAGCAGCTCCTTGAGCACTTCTTAGTAGTGCAGCACCGTCTAAGGGCACTCCGTCCAAGTCTTCGTCCGACAAAGGCGCTCCGTCCAAATCGGGGTCTTCTAGCGGTACGCCGTCCACATCAGGGTCTTCTTCTTCCTTTTTGACTTCTTTGACGTCTTCTCGCACCAAACCCAGGAAGACATTTTGCAGCTGAATGAGGTAATCCTGAGGGAACAAAGCCCAGTCTTCCCAGGCCCGGAACACTTGGAGTACACGCTGCTTAAAGGCTTCCGCTTTCAAACGACCTTCGATGGCCACATACGACGCGTGCAAGTATCCCATTAAGACTTCTAAATGGCTTTGGAACCTGGAAAAGAGAAACAAAAACCCATAAATAAGAACGTTTCCAACAATTCTGGCAACACATGTGCTATAAATATGGGAAAACGCAAATATTTAAACTTACCCTTTGCGATAGTAAGACACGTTGCTCACTTTGGCTGTACAGTTATACAGGATATCCGAAATGAGATACAAACGCGCCAGCTAACAGAAAATACAAGTAATACCAAATCATTAAGATTCAATACAATAGTATTAAATATTAAACAAGACACAATAATTAACAAAACAAAATAACTATAAGTTATTTCTGAACATTCCAGAATTAAGTTAGAAGTAATTAAAAAATTGAGATTAAATTAATTCAAAGGTTATGCGCAAACTTAAGTACAGAGAGGCTAGAAAAGGGTGTCGAACCTTCTTCGCTAAGGAAGTTTTGGTAGACGACAGCGATTCGCTCAGAAATTCGATGATTTCTTCGGCCGCTTCAGCATGCTCAATACAGAAGATCATGGAATCTTGGATTTTGGTGCGTTCCGGTGTTAAGTGACGCAACATACTCTCGAACCTCTTCGATTGCCTAGTAGATAATAACAAAATTATACAAAGAAAACCTAACCAAAGCTAACTTACGACTTGCTTAACGTTTTGCGCTTATCTAACTCAGGACTTTCGTCATCAGAAATCAAGTCTTCGGGCATTCCTTGTGAGTAAGGGTTGATAATCGGTGGCCTCCAGATAGAACCACCTAAATTTCGACATTTAACTTTTGGACTCTGAACTTAAAGAGGAAAAGCACGTACCTTGGAACATTCTAAATTCTTCTGTACGCCATTTAGTAGTAGCTTCGCCTTGCAATACAGAGTACAGCTTCCAGCGATAGTATGTATGGGCAGGGCTACGGTTGTCGAATAGGAACCTAAGCAACACAGCTTTACTTACGCTTGTCTAAAAAGGAAAGAGACACTTACCGGAATGCTGGGTTTTCAATCTCCTTATTCATCATCATAGCCTCAAACATTGGCCCTTCCCTTACCACAAACTCCACCATACGGTGGATGATGCACAGCAAATTCCTACAAGCAAAAAACAACTCTACTTACCCACAAACCTTTCGAGCCTGTTTAATATCTAATAGTAACTTAAATTGGCTACCACTTAATTTTGTTTTTATACTATAAAAATTGGATGGAAAATCTTTAGACATGATAACAATAGCTTATGTAAAAAGCCATGGTTCTCTTGTGGCAAAAGTAAAGAATACAAAATAATAATTGATGACTATAAATGAAAACGATTTTTTTAAAGTTGAGATGACAGTATAGTTGAGATGATGGAGCTTTGGCAAAGATGTGTTTCTGTCTCATCTTGAGCGGCTGGGCCCCCGAGTTGTAACCTGACGATTGTACGTTACCTGTCTGTTGGGATCACCACTTTGACAATTGCCCTGGATATAATCTGCAACAATCAGCATCAACATCAACGATCTTTCGCCCAAAAAACAAGACGTTTTCATAACAAAACTTCCAACACAAGCAAAAAAGATGCAAACATAAATGACTGTAGTAAAGATGGATTACCTTTTTGAAGAGCTCGAAGCCTGGTCCTTTGGTTGGGTAAGGTGCTCCTGCATGAGGTACCTAACAGAGACAAAAGAAAAGTTCATTATAAATTGAGAAAGACTAAAACTTTTAGATTCTGAGGTTACTTGTTCTTGATCTAGAAGTGTGGGTTGAGCATTGAAAGGTAATCCAGAAGGTGGAGGAGGCATGGTCAACTCGAGCAGCTTTGGTGGGACATAAACTGGTCGAGGGGGAATGGGAATGGCTTTACCCCAGCCTAACTTCTGCTCGAATCCCATTAAATCACGTCCTAGCGAAAGACAACAAGGATTAGTTTATAAATTGTTCCACTGAAAAGATCAATACCATTGAGACGATGCATAGCACGTTCCGCATCTTGGCGATTCATGAAAGCAACAAACCCACAGTGCCGCCCTCGAGCTTTTTCTTCTTCAGAGCGTGGATACATAATCTTAATAGAACCAATTGGACCGTACTTTCCGAAGATGTCTAAAAGAGCCGCTTCGGTCATCTAAAACGAATCAAAAACTGTTTTTGGAAGCTGAAAACAGGCCTTTTGAAACCGAGTACTTTTGGATTGATGTTTCCTAGGTAGATGTTTGTAGTTGTGGGGTCTCCTGGGTCGAACGAGCCTTTTGTTTCCTCTAAAAGAGATTATTAGATAAAGCGTATATCAGCAGATAGTCTTGCGAACCTAGTAAAGCAGCTGGTTTGCTTGAACCCAACATTGGCGCTTCAAACCGACTGGTTTTGGTTGGCGTTGGTACTGCTCCCGTGGCAGCTAAAGTAGATTTTAGTCGATGACGTTCTTCACGTTCTTCTTGTATACTAAACAGAGAGACAGATAGGCCTATTCAATTAAACTGAAAATAAATCGAAGGTTGACACTTACGCTCTCAGCTCTTCTTTGAAAGCTTCCAAGTTGCTTTTGCGCTTTTCTCTCTCAGTCTTTTTTTTGGTGGATCTTTCTTTCTCTTTTTCTCTCAACTCTTCTACTTTGGGCTGCCTTGTGCTGAACGTCTCAGCTAACTCTGCCAACTTTGACGTAGGTTTGTAGAGCTTGCCTTTATCTTTTGTATCTTCCTCTAATAAATAAAACAAAACGCATTAAGCTACACACACATCTTTAGTTATAATAAGAAAAGCTTACTTCGCTGCCCAGCATCGTAGGTTCCTGCCTTGACCCATACTTTATTCAAACCAGCTTTGCTGGACGCGGACTCCTCAAAAGTTGCCACAAATTCTTGAAAAACCTGAAATTCAAATGACACAACAATGCAATTTATTCAAAGCAAACTCGTTTATATTATCTTTTTCTAATCACTTATATGCAAGCCAGCAGAGATAAAGGTAGAACTAGAAAGTAAAAATAACAACCAACTAACCTCTGCTGCAGCTTCTTCTTCTTGCTTCCTTCTTAACTCGTCCAACTCTTTATTGTTTCTTTTAGCCATGTTGAATTCTTTGCTAGTATAGGTTAGATTACACGTATGTATATAGCTTGTAAACGACACCAGATTAATTCAACGAGACGCGAAATACGCGTAATTTATCCTCATTTCGGCCACCCAAACAAAACAAGCTCGTTTCACGTTGCTGCCGAAATAAAATGAGTGTTCGCCACTAGGTGGCGTTCTTCACCAAAAAATTCTGTAGTCGAGATGACCTACAATAATTAACCGGGAATTCTTAGCATGCTTTTAGGCATCCTTTTCTCGCCTTCTGAAACGGAATACTCCTCAAGTGGTATATAATGCATCCCCATGTACCGTTACCAATTATTTCTGTCTAGGTAAGTAAAGAGCAAGATACTGGCAATTCGAACAAGGTTTATTAATAGATACAATTCGTTATCACATGGGGGTCAGTATGTTATATGTATACAGCAAACGGGTACTTTCAGAAACAATGAAGGCAACCGGCTCCGCGAGTTAGGCAAGAATTGCAATGGTGAAAAAGGTAGTCATACTTTTTTTACAGTGAAAATTCCTGCCATTCCCATGGGCTTTTACAGTTACGTACAGGATTTGTGAGCCAGGAAAAATGATTCGTTGTAGAAGTTGCGTGCCGGGGGGGGGGAGGGGGTGTCCAATACTACACGAAATTTCGTCTGCTTTTTGAGGTCGTTTAAACCGAGGATTATGCGTTTTCCGAGTTGTCTTTTAAACATTGGTCAGTTAATAAAGCACCCTTAGGGCGCTTTCTGTATTCACACACTTCACAATTGGAATAAATTAAGGAATAGAATAAGTTATACATCTTCGTATAGCCAAGAGAAATTCACACGGGTTCTACAAAAAGGCTTTGCTAAAAACTAAGGAAATAAAATACTAAAAGAAAAATACTACAACATAGTATAAAAAAAACATTTGGGTAGGACTGGAATGAATGACGCGAGGGGCCTCTGGGATTCTGCAGACCTGCTGCAGATATAAAGTTACCCGCACTTATGCACTGTGTAAGACAAAGCTAGTCGCTACCTTTCAGTTATTAAAAAAAGGATTGTGCTGACATCTCATTTTACCTGGACTTTCCTATTTAAGCTTTCTTCGTAATCTTAGAATTGTTATAATATTGAAGAGGTTTATATCTCCCTAATTGGCTACTTTGACAAATTCGGCATTGTCAAAGCCCGGGTGCAACATACTGGAAGACGAAGTCTTGGAATCGCGTTCGAAAGAGCGAACGCGGAGCAAGAGGAATGTGGAGACAATCACAGCTACGATCAATACCAACAAGAGCATGACCAATCCTCCCACGAAGCTGGGCGTGGACATGCAGATATGGTTGGAATCTGGGAATCTGGACAGGTCCTGGACCACAACCGTTTCGTTGGCGGCGCCCAAGTTGAACGCAACGTCGCCTGGTGCTACCACTTGCAGGATTCGGACGGTTTCTACGTCGGTCATTTCTTGGGTGTCGCGTTTGTAGATTCTCAGAACGGGCAATCCGTCCACGCTGCGGCGGGTGCGGTTAGCGGTGATGGTAACCGGGACATTGTTTTCCACGGAACGAGGGCGACCCGCAATAGAAGGTCGTTTCTCGTCAGGCTTATCATCAGACTCATCAGCCAGGCCTTCGCGATTGATGGATCCGTAGTTGGGCTGAAGAAGCTGGGGACGAGGCAAGTTGACCCCGGCCGGTCGGGCGGGGATGGGCAGAGGTTGAGGTAGAGGAGCGGATCCGTACTGGCCAGCAGACGGAGCGGGTCCTGCTAGAGCAGGAGCGTAACTGGCAGAGGGTACCGACTCGGCGGAGGTCGCTCCGGCATAGGATGGAACGCGAGGATCAGGGGCGTTGTTGTTCGAGGCAGCGTAGCTGAGGTCGCCTTCGCAACGGGGTTCGGGGCAGTTGTGACGACAGACCTGGATAACGCATTGGAAGTGGACGTTCATGGAATCCGGGAATTTGAAGGCTTGGAAGTAGGCGTAGGAGACGACGGACGCTGAAGGTCCAAAGTTCTTAACCTTCTGGAACCGGCTCATAATCTTGGGTCTCAGGACGCATCCGTACTGGTCAACCAGCTGAATGGGAGCACGTACGCCATCGTGGGCCACACAGTTACGTACCAGCATATCGAATTTGTTTTCGTCATCCTTAATAGCCAGGACCATGGTCATGGTCTGTCCGATCTTGACGATGCCGGAGACTTCGGACGCCCAGGGTCCTTTGCCGACTTGGATCTGCATCCAGCATTGCAAATTGTCCCCCAGGAAGTTGGCGGTGACAGCGTTGACCATATCCACGGCGAAAGGCCTGAACGTGACGGACTTCTCATAGTAGTCGTACCAAGTGCAGCGCAGACGACGCGCTTGGTCCCACACTTCCTGGACGAGAGGATCGTACTGGATGATAATGGTGTTTTCGACGAAGCTGCCAGTGGGCGACGGCTGACCGTATCCAGCGCCGGTGAGACTGTTCGCCGAGGAGGTCATGCCACAAGAATTGAGGTAGACGTCAAAGGTAGCGCTAAGCTGACCGGTCCCGGGACGTACGTGGACGCAATTGGGATCGCTGTAGTGTCCCTTGGAGAAGATCATTCCATAGAAGGGTCTGTCGAATTCCATGTTGACTCGCATATGCGTTTTCTCACATTGGACTTGCAAGTTTTTAATCTGCGGCATATCCGTCGGGTTGGCCAGTGGCCAAGCATCATCAGAGCCGGGAGCAACGGGGCCAGGAGCACCGAGGACATTGCCATAGGACGGTTGAGCACCAGATTGGAGTGGTAAAGGTCCGTAGCCCGGTGGCGGGAGTGGGAGTCCGCGATGCTCCGCTGGTAACGACGCTGAATCGTCGGCGACCACCAACTAAAAGTAAAAACCAAGAAAAAGCGAACGTTATAAATCAAAACTGTTCCATAAGATATTCAGAAGTTCAGCCGGTTTTCCCCATAAAACGGGTTAGAAATAAAATACAAGTAAAAAGAAGAAAAGAAACCGGTTCATATTTACGTTTATTTTCTTAATATATATATACACAAGGAAAGTCCGTTGCACCTTCGCACCTGCGCGCTGGTCTTATCTTTATTCGCGTTCTATATAGATGTTTCTTGTACCCCTTCTCTTTTGATGTGGAAAGGAAAAAAAAAAGTTCCCATCTGCAGGTAGGAAAGAAGAGCTAGCACATGCTTATATATGCACCAGATGCTGTGTGCGACTTAATCGTGGTTCGCTGTTAGGAGGGACGAAAGAACTTGTTAATGTTCAAGCGTTACCGTTAAACAGGGACGTACTTGGCCATTGGCCCTTTTTAGAGGGAAAGCCAAGCGTGTGTGTGTGTGTATGTACTGCAATTGTTGCGCTCAACTGAGGAATGAGACATGGATCTCATCTGGACCGTGCAACTAAAACTAGCTCAAATCAATTCTTGTCCAAACAGTTCAAAAAGGAATCATTTGTACCTACGTACTTTACCAATACCGCAGTGTATAAGATTTTTAACCATTCAAGGTTGGGTAATAAGTTCTATACTTGAATGTCTTGAAGACTCTTTTAAAGCTTTAGCGGTTTTTGAAAGAAAATGGGCTATAAAGAATTGAGGAGGTTGACAATCTTGGTTGGTAATCTTTGGGGTTTTCTGTAAAGTTTGACTCCAAGGGTCTATTTGCAAGCAAAAGAAGGTTAAGGTTAGTTTCCTTCTTTCGTTAGTTAATTGGAAGCCTTTGGGCCTGGGATTCTCTTTTGGTTTTAGAGCAAAGAGAAGAACTAAGAGGAAAGACAAAACCCTGCGACAATAAGATGACTTTTTAACGGTACCTGAGGTTGCCTCCAACTGCACAAGTTTGCCTCTTATATACCAGTAACCTATACAAAAACCTGAGCAATCCACAAACGCAACACCAAAAGGCCAATATAACCATCGACCCCGAAGTGAAAAGTTTGTGCGTTGGATCTTTTTCTAATGCCTAGGTCTACCCGGGAGCATATTGAAACAGCGCCAGAACTGTAATATAAGCAGTACATTGGTCCGGGGAACTTCTTAACTAACACTCCAGCTCTTCCGGGTCAGTTGCTCACCCCATAGCATTCCAAAATGTATCCTCCTCCCCAAAATTGGCCTACGCAAGATTTTCCCACATATCTGCTATACAGTGCTCTTGTCTAAGCTGCGGTGCTGACAAGGTGGTTAAAAGGATGAGAAAATAATGAAAGGACTGACGCAGGATCCCAAATAGTATCTAAACATGCAATACAAACTCATGGAAAACTTCTAAACTGAGCTAAATACAGGTCAGGTACCTGTTACGCCAGGACGTTACTGATCATCCAGTGTATAAAAAATGCGAGTCTTTATTGCAATTTCAGAAAAAATATTTGGAATGATACGGGAACTTTTCTCATGATAACAATAGCCGCTAATTTTTTGGCAGACAGATGGTTTGAAACCAGTGCTTTTCGTTAGCCTCAACGGAACGGAAAATAATTAAGGCTTGTGTGGGTACGGCATACTGTGGCGGTAAAACTCGTCACATTTGTACGGAAGTAACTGCAGACTGCGGCTTGAGAGAGAAACAGAAAAAAATCTCGGATGATTTACTACGAGAATCTGTGGGTTTCCTTCCGTCTTCGCTACGTCGCGTATCACATGCCCTGAGTTGCAATGTTTGCGCTATAAAGCCCAGGCAAATTTGGAGAAAGAAACTACCGTTATAAATGTAATGACAGCTGCATGAAAAAAATGCAATAAAAATCCCAAGTGTTAGGGGGACGAAAAGCAAAAGGCGGAAGTTGTTGGCTATCCTTAACACCATGACACGTCAGTTGGCCACAAAAAAGCAAGTTTAAAAAAAATAAGAAATGCTGCTATGCAACGCTGCTATTAGTTGTATCCTCCCCCCGTATATGTCGCTAAGCTTTCCACGACCTAGTTTACGGAAAGGAAATACAGGTACCCGCTTGAACGCATTCCTAATCAGATTTAAAAACAAGGCGATAATCGTCCGCTACGCACATTGCGTATGTAGGGTAGACAAAAAAAAAAGTTCTCACGGAAAGCGAAATAAAATAAGCACCGAAGTACAACAATTAATTTCTAAAACGCCAAATTTCAAATGTAATCTAAACTGTAGATAGTATTCAACAAAATTCAAAAATGAAATACTAACTCAAACTTAAGGATTTAATTATACAATTTAATTTTTGAATTAAATCTTACTGTAATAATACATATTTTAATAAGAATTTTTTTCATAAGAATAGTATATTTTAAAAATAAATAGCTCACCTGATGAACGAGTAAAAGTGCCAGCAACGGCGAAATCCACGACCAACTTCGCACCATTTTTTATTGGAATTTCTGGAAGTAAGAAAAAAACACAAAGTCCAAATTGAGTTCTTTGGAATACCAGTTCAATCCCCCAAAACTTAAAACCAATGGCACACTAAATTTTACCCCCAAAAAATCCAATATCCTTCAGATACAATCTCCTGGAAGAGCAACGGAGCAAGTGAAAGACTTTGATGTTCACTCACATACAAGTTGCTAGCGACTAAAAAGGAGAGCCACAAGACCACCAAAGCCAACAGCTGCGTTGAGGAGGACGACTCTCTCAGGGATTCTCTTGTAGCACTCTGTGTATATTTGCCGGGAGGAAGCCACTGGAAATGTGGCAGCGAAGGAGCGAACAAAAAGTACCGTTAGCTTTTCGTGTGTACGCCAGAGCTATGCATGCATGCATGTATGCATATATGTGCGGAAAGCCCCATCTTACTTTAGCTACTGAACAAGTTTGGAAGCCAGGGTACGGAAATATTATCAAATGACATCAACCGTTCCAGTAATCTAAGACAGCATCGCTGGTTCGAGAGAAACCTTAGACTGTTTTTGAGAGGCTTCGAAGTGAAAGAACCAAAAACTAAAATAAAAAAAAAAAATCCGGCCTGCTTTACCGTGACCTCATTTTCTAATACATGTCTCTCTCCAGGTGGAGAATCCGAGGCGAAATACGTCTGTAATGTCAGGAAAGACTAAAGAGGGGGCTCGGGCCCAAAGGGGCTACAGTCTGAATATATTCGAGAACTTTCCCGTGTCGGCGAAGCACTCCATTACCATCAAAGCATGGATTTAGGTTACCGATAATGTAAACTAGAACTTTTTGGTACATTCTTGAACTTGCGGCTCGACCGCTGGTAGTTCTTAAGCACAAACCCCGAAACGCAGAGCAGGCTGTGTACTGTTGATGAGGTCCATTGGAAGGGTACGCTATGGCCGCTTTGCTCTATTTACCGCGCTCGAAAACAGAATTTCGAAGATGGCACGTCAGCTGACGCCGAAAATCTCTCCTCAAAAATCTTCTATTCTTAAAAGATCCAAACGTCCTTCTCATCCTGACTACAATACCGTATCACCGCAATACAAAATAAAGGAAGGCAACCCCAGTACAGAGTTTAGTAGGTGAAACGGAAATCGTTCTTTACTAGAGCATTACATCCTTTTAAAACTCCACTTCGAACAACAACAGAAAAACAGTTAGTTGAGAAGACTTTTATCAAGTGCCAAAAAATTCTTGTTGATCTTGTTTGCCAACCATTTTAATTAGGAAATTACTTTCTATGCAAGTTCATTACCCTCTAAGTTCTGAACTTGATACGTGCTCGGAAGTTAAGTGGATCTTAGCGGATCGCGATAACCGCGAATGACAGTGTTTATCAAGGTTTGGAAATCTTGCCGATATTTTCTCTGATAATTCTCAACCGGCTTTCATTAACCTTATTAAAGAGCTCGTTTGCCTCCCTAGGGAATATCGAAAAGAAAAAGGCGAAAGATGAGTTGCTTTTGGCATGTCTGTTGTTTTGTTATGTGAGGATGATTGCAAGTTTTGGAAGTTCTCGATGTGACGTCATAACGGCCTTCAAGTCCCGTTAGTTTTTCCGCGCGTACATATCAACGGGTCCCGGCTTTGGGCTGTGTTACGCTCAGTTGACCAACCTGGCTTGGAGGATGGTACACTATAATGGGATAATCCAGCCCTAAACAGCTCTCCTCCACAACAGGATGGAGCAAGAGTCGAGAAAAGACGATAGACGATGGCGCTTTCCTGCTGGAGCGACCTAATTACGTTTTGCCTGCCAGGTTTAGGAGGTCACAGGGACAACACCCACTCATACGCGCCTTTTTGGTTCCAAAAGAAAAGCAGCTCCTATACACAACATCTCCCTGCCCGAGAAAGGTAACAACGCCCAATTTGCCACACTACCGGGTGCCTATATGTATGTATGTGCTATGTTAAAATGCCGCCTACTCTTTCTTTAACATTTTTCTAAAGCTGTCATCAACGGGACTTGTGAGAAGTCAGTCAGCACCAAATTGCGTCCTAACGTTTCTGCACTTCTCATAATAATAATAATAGTAAAAAAACGTTCAAACCACATAAGGAACTAACTCCAGGGATTTTCGAAAAAAAAAAACTTCCTTTTCTTCTCATCTAAAATTACTAGAATCGAGTGCAGTTTTGTCAACTGATTTTTTCAATTACTGATTCAGTTTCGTCCACTGCACTGATTTGCTCCTGCTTCACGGAATTTATCACAACTAAAATTCTTGCGACTAAATTTCTTAAAGAAAAACCTTAAAATTTGAAAACGTACCTTTCGGGTAGCGAAAAAATTTAAAAGTCCTCAGCAACAAAATCCCCAAATATATGTGCACTTGGAATAAATCACTGGTGTTTCGTGAAGGTTACAAAGCACGTCCAGCACGAGCTTTTCCGAAGGGAAAATTGCACTAAATATAAATTAAATAAATACAAACTGTTCCAAGCTCTTTTAAGGAGCCAACGCTTGGAAAGAAGTATGAACAATAACTGTTTTAGCTTAGTGTTAGTCTTTACCTTTATATACAGCCGTTAGGATAGCACGAGGGGAGGAGGGGTCTTGGCTTTCTCATTGGCTTACGCATGGGAGAAATAGGTCAGTCTTCCACGTCCTGGTAAGACGCTGTATAGTATATACATTTTCCAAAACCTGGGGGAAAGAGTCAGGACTTTCATCCGTACGGTTATTAGACATACGTGCGTATTTTGGGATGGTGTATACCTGGTCTGGGGGAAGGTAGGTAGAGAGGCAAGGCCAAGGTTCTCCACATCGGCATAGCCAATACATTGCAATCTCGATAGCCCCGATACAGTACAAAGGGCCAGACCCCAAGCAAGGCAAAGGAGTCGGAGCAAAAGACGTCAGACGGCCCGAAAAAACGAAAACGCGGACACAACTTTCTCTTCGGCCACTTCCGTCTCCTTACAGCCCCATACTCCAAATGCCAAGCAGATGAAAATTGCCTAGAAATTACAACATTTTTATTTATTTGTTTAGAAACCAGTCTTACTCACTTTAACATAGGAAATTAGTGACGAGTTGAAACCTGCCTTGATTAAAGGCCATTATGGAAGAACTGGACGAAAAAATGAGGCATATAACGGAACAGAAAAAGATGGTTCGAGGCCAAATTGCATCTTTTTGCCTTGTATAACCTTTGGAGAGCTACATCTTCCATTATAATGTGCTCTATCGTTTGCTGTCTTCATTACACTACTACAAACCAAATGAAAGAATCCCAAGTTTTAACCGTTACGCCAGAAAGTTGTAAGATTTATGTTTTCTTTATTTTTTACAACTCAATTAAATACAAGCTAAAAGTGATCTCATGAATCATAACCATTGCAAACTATGAAGATCCAATACATGTTTTGCTTCGTAAGGAGTAGAAAGTGGAAATTTTTGTGCGTTTAATTGCTGGGAGGGGTTGAATTATTGTCATCCGAAATCGGAAAAGCAACAATAGAAAAGATCCTCTCATGCATTCTTCTCACTAACCAAAAATTTCTGTTTTGGATTGCTAGTGTCAAGTAAAGGAAAGTGATGTTACTCTCTTTTTCTGAAGGCAAGAAAGCAAAATTTCGTCATAAAGTATACGAAAGTTCCGTTCGCCTGCTAATATTGCATTCTTGGTGTCAGTAATCGTGCTCTTGGGGTACGGTATGCTACCTGGGGGAAAGTAGGTCATGTCCGGTTCCGGAACCCCTCAACTTCTAAAACTACATTCAACATTGCCGTCATCTCCTCCTGCCTTATATGAAAGCGGTCCCCCAAAACAGCCTGTTTTCAGGTTCAAGAGATCCTTTTCGCAGGTTTTCCGCCTCCAAACCCCAGAATCCAAAAGCGTCTCGCCGCAGGTAAAGAGCTTGCATAGAATTATTTTCGAAAAACGGCTTTTTGTCCCTCATCGCGTGACGTCACAAGGTTTCACCCGCTTCGCTTTCAGTACCCCGGAATGGAACCTGAAAT
The DNA here is from genome assembly GCA_022832285.1 of Lepidurus apus apus. NCBI lineage: Eukaryota > Metazoa > Arthropoda > Branchiopoda > Notostraca > Triopsidae > Lepidurus > Lepidurus apus. The sequence continues at coordinate 9,895 of JAGJRO010000363.1, read as the reverse complement.
CTTTCACAAAGAACCAGACTTACTACATTGTACGAATACTGTACCGATAGTAAAAATAATATTAATAGGACATAGCGTTGTCATGCTGAAACATATATAATCCGTTAATAACATAAATTATAAAGAAATAAAAAAATATTATAATATTATAGTATTATTACTATTAATATATGTTTTATTATAGATACTATAAATGTAATTCCATATATATAGTTTAATAATGACTCCATGCAAAGAATTGATTTCGCTTCAAGTTTAAGGTAAATATATGATTCATAAATATAGGTTAAACTAGAATTGCATTAGACAATGGAGAGGAACACATCCTTCATAGCGTTTAACTTCCCATTTGGGGGGAAGAAGGAAACCAGACCTTTTGCCAAGATTTTTTTTGCTAAGTAGGTTACTTTGCCAGGCAAGTTGTTACGTTTTCGTGTCCTTTTGAACGCCATGGCCAATCCTCTCAATTCGCCAAACCACGAAAAACATACGGCCACGAAAGCGTGAAGTGTGAATAGCAGAAATTGGGTATACATAATAAATCCAGCATAAGGAAAACGGACCGATGTTTTCGTGGGACAGTGTTTGCACACAAGTCGCAAGTTACATTTCCGATACGATCCCATCCCAACAGTTGGCAATCAAGGTGCAGCTTTTTTCTTATTTTTTTACGGCAACTGCAGTAGGTCAGCACGTGACCCCGTAACTTGCCCAGTTTATACTGTTTTGGAAATCTTTCCGTTTCGATTAACTATGCCCATCGAGATTTTTCTTGATGGCCGCTGAATAAAGGAGCGTCTCTTGGACGAATCCCAAGCGCGACGAAACGGAAACCAGTGTCCTCATTTAACCAGAAAAGACAAAAACTTGGCATTTAGACTAACAAACCTAAAGCATGTAAGGCCGTGGACAGATTTATTAAAGATTCGAAGCATTCTTGAGCTCCTGAGTCGTGAGCTCATGACCAGTGGCTACAATGCTCACTTATTGCAACTTAAAAGCTCGTTCATAGCCGTTTGACAAACCTGGAAGGACGAGAAACTCGGTCAAGTTGATAAATAATCTCCAGCGCACATCTGCCTTACTTTTAAAAAGAACGTCTGTCATGCTGGAAATCTTATAAAACATCGCGGTTCCTTGGTCATTGCGTGAATGCCCCACAATGCAGCTTGATTAACGAGCCGCAAGAGCACACACGCTGAGAAAAGGAAAGCTTTCCTATAGGATTTGAGCTATGCTTATGCGTCGCAATTTTTTTTAATCATATGTCTGTGTGGTACAGCATTCTTGGAAGCCGTTAACGAGGGTTCGAGGACTTGGGCGTGTTGCTCAATTTCCGCGTGAAAGCTAGCTTTCCCGCATCTCCGTTCTTGTCACTTACCGTTCCGGAAACTACTTCTACTTCTTGCCCCGCAATCGGTTCACAGTACAAGCCGTCTATTAGCTATCCTGTGCATGCATTCTCGTCGACTCTTAAATTTCCTTTACTAAGGGGGCATTGTGCAACTCTTACAGGAGAAAGTTATAGGGAAATTTTTTGTTTCCTTATCCTTATACGCGTTATGCACAGCGCAACATATACCGGATGCTAATCCCTATACTACACAAGGAAATCACTTTCTGTGGTAATTGACATTATTCTTAAGAAAAGAAATGTTTATAAGTTTGGTTACATTTTTTTAAGGAAAACCTATTTGAGTTCAAAGGAAATTTAATGACTTTACAACCTTTGTGGAACAATAGAAGCAATCCCTGAAAAAGATTTATAACCTTTCACTAAAAGATTTAGGCTGGTCTTTTTCTTTGCAAGTCTGTAAATTTCGTTGTCATTCAAGAGTTTCTGGAATGAAGCTCGGAATTGTAGAAACGACCCCAATTTCACGGTTGTCGTACCTTTTCTGTTATTGCATAAGTGCCCTGAATTATCTGGGTCAGAAAGATTTGTGGACGCGTATGTAAAGTATTTTTGTGGCTTGAGGAAAATCAGATTAAGTGAACGCTACTTTTTTCCCGTGCAGGAATAAAGTGTGAATACAACGGGAATAACTAAATTATGGGAACTTGCAAGTATGTAATATGACAATGCAAATGATCTTTTTTTTAATTATTCGGTGTAGATGATTTAAGGGTACTTCAACGCATGCGCAGGCCAAATAAGTTCTCAAGACAAACTTCGAATACAGAAACGTTTGAAAGAAGGATTGTGTCAGATTTCGTGTGTATTGTACAGTACTCAAACTAAGTATCGCAGGGATAGCCTTTTCAAATTGACCAATGACAGTGCTTGTCGTCATTCGGACCAATCCTGTCGTGCCCAGACCACAACTACGCTTATGCAGAGCTCTCAACACTATAACCCTTCTAAACTCCCCTGTCAATTATAGGCAGGTCATTCAATTAAATGGCATTTCGTAGCGAAGCTAATCCCTCTACCTGGCAAAAAGGACAAAACAAGAAAGGACAAAACAAGCTATTAAAATAAATAATAATACTCTTGATAGAAATATTCTTGTCAAGAATAATTTTTTTTATTCATTTTCGCCAAACGCTTTCTTGTTTTGCTCTTTTTGCCAGGTAGAGGGATTAGCTTCTCTACTAAATGCCATTTAATTGAATGTCCTGCTTTTAATTGACTGGGAAGTTTAAAAGGGTTTTAGTGTTGAGAGCCCTGCATAAGCGTAGTTGTGGTCTGGGCACGACAGGATTGGTCCGAATGACGACAAGCGCTGTCATTGGTCAATTTGAAAAGGCTATCCCTGCAATACTTACTTTGAGTACTGTACGTGAAAGAGGTATTTCGTATATCAACACATTTTATGCAAGGACATAGGATGGCTTTAATTACCGAAACATTCGCCCTACAATGTTCCGAAGCAGAGATGCGAAATGAATTACGGAAATGCGAAGTATTCATATATCGTAATAATTTGTTCACTTTAATTCGTCTATTCTCCCCGGAGGGAGTGGGCCGATCCCGGAGGTACTGCAATACCGGGCCAACCCGCGGCGGAGGTGAAGCAAGCCCCAGCACTCCGCCAGATTCCAAAAATCAGTTTAATATACTGGATTCCACATGGGAATCGTATCAGATATTAAGCTGATAAGAACAGATACTACACTTTGATCTTAGCCAAAAGGCCGAGAAGCGATAACTTAACAATTATTTCTTCCTGATAAAACAAGAAAAGTTAAGTTATAAGTGACACCCTACAAAAGACAGGCAAAATCGCTAGAAACGATTGCTGGTTGCTCTAAAACGCTGAACACTTATTTTAAGCGATAGAGCGACTGTTTCCGCACCTTACTGTTAAGTAATCTGATTTTTTTCTTGCTATTGTTCCCGTTTTAAAAATAGCAATATTCGCGTACTTTGATGACGCCGGCATTTCGGGTGGGCGCGTCGCGCCACACCGTCCAGCGGCCATTCGAGGAAACAAAAGCGGGCGATTTTTCATGTTTCATACAGACTCCTAGAATACAGAAACAATTTTCAAGCGGGCGAGTTTTCATACAGACACCTAGAATACAGAAACAGTAGAGGCGAAAGGCATGCAAAAAAATAGCTTTAAATACAAAATAATTAAATATAGATGATAAATTATCATCTATATTCTTCATTATCATTGATAATGAAGAAGCAGGTTAACTTTTCCTTGAATAAAATATTGTTTGAATTTTTAAGGAACAAAAGTGCATGTCAGCTATCAAGGTAAAATTATAGGCTACTACATATACTTACTAGAAATACAGACATAAGCATAAACTGGATAGAAAACAATCCACGATATTCAAAAGAGCCAAAAAACCGCACATTTTTGGCGCGTATAACGGCTGAAGCTACTTTAATGATGGACTCTTTAGATAGCGATGGCAGCTTTTATGGCGCCAATTTTCAAATTATACCATACTCAGAATTGTAAATAACAATGAGTATTTTCTTAAATGTTTTCAATTGTAATATTGTATTTTTATTTCTTGAAATACGAGCTTACTAAATGTACAAGACGACAAGTCTAACTGTCGAATAAGCTGGGCAAGTGGATGTGCGAAGGCGTGAACAGATACGGACGCTTCTTGTCAACAGATGGATGAAGTGAAGCAGTGGCCGTAGGTTGAAGAGGCGCGCGATCGCCGTAGCTTGCCGTTCTGCCGGGCCGAGTCCCGGGCCTGAGGGGCTTTGGGCAAGTTTCGCGTCGGCTTGGCAGTCTAGAGCCCATCCCCTGGCAATGGGACCGCGCGGCCGGGCGGCTCCGACTTTGCGGGTAACGCTTGCTTCATGGCGTGCAGCGGAGCCCGCACGTCGCGGCGCGAAGAAGTCAGTTTTTTGTGACCGAGCTTGTAAATTAATCAAAGTACCTATATATTTGTTTGAGCATTCAAAAGAAACATAATGGTGCCTTCCCTATGAATCGAAGGTCCGATTTTGAATGCTCTAATAGGTAAAGGCTAGCCTGTCTCCTGTTTTGCCCCCATATTCCTTGGAAATTTGAAACGTCTTGAAATAAGTTACATATTGACAGACCAACACACAGTATAGAGGTTTACACAGTATGCTAACAGGGTATGCTTCCAATGTTAAGGTTTTCTGACAAATCTCTCGGTCCCAAGAGGATGTGAGGGTACGAAGGCTTATATGGGGGATGGATTCCCAGACTGTGCCCATGTACCCCCTGTGTAGGCATTCCTAATCTTCTAGAAAAAGGGTTCGAGAAGAGAACAAAACATTCACAAAACGGGGGACTGGTGACCTTTCTCTCGGGTACTCTAGGGAGTTTTGGACTGCCGTAAGGCCCGACCTGCATTGCGCTTTGTAAACCGTCGTGACCTCTTTTGAACTGTACTGGGAGGTTTGCGTATGTACCCTTTCATTTTCTGGCCTTTTACCTGAATATTACTCTGTGGACCGAGAAGGTCGTCAGAAAACCTTAACATTGGAAGATAGCCCTGTTAGCATACTGTGTAAACCTCTATACTGTGGACCAACACTTCTTATACTTTGAATCATTTCTTCACCATATGCTGTAAAATAGCACAACCCTACAGAAGACGCGGAAAGTAGTGCTAAATAGACGATGCTGAAACAAATTGACTGTCTACATTTGCGAGGAACATAGAAAGAATCACAATAAGCTACTACATCGCAATATTTAGCATGCGTATAGAAATTTATGTGCAGATTGAAATGGGAACCACGGACACAACTAAGATCATTATTATTAGTGAATACAGCACTTCGAGAAACGAGCGAGCAGCTCGCCTGGAAACATTTGTCATAATGTCTCATTAAATTATAAAGGCGTTTAAAACGATAGCCACATTTATGACAGTTAAGTTCACCTTTAGAACTTTTATGAGAGCTATTTACGCTTTCTTCACTTGTGCGCAGAGGTACATAATCACATTTTATGGAATCGAAAATTTTCCGACTCATTATTATCACTCAAATGCCTTGCTAGGCATTTTTTGTAAGAGTATCTCTTCCCACAAAAGTAACAGAAAACGGCGACTTGAGAAGAATCATTACTACAGAAAGGCATGTGAAACGTAACGGCCGATCTAGAGAAAAAAACAGGCATGACATATTTCACATGAAAATTTCATATTTTGGAGAAATATATCTTCATCTTTCGACGCAATCTTACGTGCCGTTCGTTGCTTCAATTTGGCGTCATCTTTCTTTAATGTACACACAAAAGAAGAAACGGCTGACAACTGCATTACTTTCCGAAGACTCTGTTAATTCTTTTATCTTATTTTTGTTTCCATTCGAATTTTCTTTATTATCGGATAACACGGAATCAATTTTATTCTTACTAAGCACGGGACTCACATAAACATCCTTGATGTCATGCTCTCTGCCAGTTGCGAGCATATCTTCACACTTCACAGGAAGTATAGGTGGAACAATTCGGGACCGGAACATTTGTGATTCGTCATATTTTGGCTCAGATCTGATATTTTCATCTGGCTCATTTGCTCCTTTCACTGTATGCAAAATCTCAGAATTCTCATGATCTCGGTTATTCTCACAATCTCCGTTAGATTGTCCAATACTGTGGCAGTCAGTTCTCGTGCACATTAGCCCACGATCCCAAAATTGAGGACATTTGCCTCTCCTACATTCCGTAATAGTCCGTAAACCATCACTCATGCATGTAGATTTACGCTCAGAACAACAAATGCGAACGAAATCATATTGTTTATTGCCAGTGGACCCAAAGAAATCCCGCAAATACAAGAGTAATTCATTGTAGGTGAACTCCATAAGCACAGCAGTCCCATTACTACAATACCGACCAAACGCATCCCGATTATGCGAATCAAACACGTAATACATGTCTCTACGCTCAATTACACTTATACACAAACCGTTACATATAAAAAGCGAACCCGTGCAGTTTTTCCCTCTTATTAAAGCCTCTTCCAATTCTGTAACAAACTTATGCTCAGGAGTTGGCCAAATCATACCAAATAACGTCTCCCCATGTCGAAATGTGTCGAAAATCCCAACTCCTTGCATACATAAGGTACCAGGCAATTCTGAAGAAGAAAAAAACACATGCTCGTGGTTATACTTACGATACACTTCATCTCCTAGCGACATTATAGAGCACATATCTTCGACATTCCAACAATCAGGCGAAGAATAATAGCTCCATACTATAGATATAAAAGCCATTGGTGTGCATTGAACGCCACGACTGGAAGGATCGAAACTATGCGAAAACTGCGAATACGGAGCTTTACAAATGAGCCGCATATTTTATATAACAGTAAAAGAACGCAATCAAAGCAAAAGCACAACTAGATTATACAATACCACCAAACCTGTAAACTCCTGCACAACAGGACTTCAAAACAAGAGAAAGGAGTGGCACACGAAAACGCGACTTCTCCATCTAATTATTATAAGTCCAAATACAACGTTACCGTTTATAGAAGAACCGAACGAAGAAACTGATACCTAAAGAAAAAGAGAAATTACACTATTACACACGCTTCACAACCTTTACAATTATTACCAGCTAAGAAAACAAACGTAGACAAAAACACCAACAAGACGACAGTTGTAACTGTCGAGTAAGCTGGGCAAGTTGGAGGTGGGGAGTCCGAGTGTAAATGTCGAGATTTTGTCACGAGATGGCTGAAGTTGAAATAGTAGGAGCGGGCTTATTTGAATGTGGTTTATTAAGCGGCGGTGTCCATATGGTTGATGTTTAGTTTTTTTGTTAAACAAATCACTGGTTTTATTAGTAGAAACAGTCTGTTGTCGGCATTCACTATTCATTTTCGCTTTGTTTACGAGATTACATTTACTTCACTTGTACCCATACCACGAGAAGATGTCGAATGAGAAGGACCAAAACAAGAAGGAACATGTTTTTTCAAATCAGATACCGAAATAAACTTACGACAACATCTCTTACAAATCAAACCATGATGCCATATCATTATTTTTTTATTACCTTTAGTTGTCTGGTTCGAGTCGTCTACATGCATAGTCTACATGTAAATGTTTACTTGATTCGTCATACTTAATACAACCAGCATCAGCTGTTTGAACATCAAAATCCAATCGCGATTCACTATCTAACGTACCATCCCCCAGGTAATTTATATTTCCTTCCTGACCACAAGGTCCACAACTTGCTCTTTCATAGTTCAGCATATTTTTGTTCACAGATTCTGTATTAAATTCGATATTAGTTTTATCTATTATTTCTGGTAATTCATCTTTCAAGTTACATGTCATTTCTTTATCAGCTCTATTTCCTTGTATCAAAATGTGCTTTATCTCGGATTTGTCGTTATGTCGATCATTAACACTTGACGTTCTAATGCCATAGCCATGATCCCCCACCAAGATACATTCGTGATGGTAATATTGAGGACATTGTTGTTGCCTACATTTTGTAATTGTTTCTAATCTATTAGCCAAAGATGACTTACGCTCAGAACAACAAATTTGAACCAAGTCGTACTGTTTGTTACCAGTAGAACTAAAGAATTTCCGAAGGTACAACACTAATTCAATATAACTAAATTCCATAAGTACAGCCGTACCATATACAGAAGACTGACCAAGTGAATCTCTTCTATGGGAATCAAACACATAGTACATTCCCCTACGCTCAATTACACCTATGCATAAACCATCACAAAGAAAAAGACAACCAGTGCAATTAGTTGCTTCTTTTAAAGCATCTTCCAATTTTGTAAGCCAACCATGCTCAGAAGTCTGTTCAATCATACCAAATAATGTGTCCCTATGCTGAAACGTTTGAAAAATACCAATTCCACTAACATGCACCTCAGCAGATAATTCTTTTGGACAAAAATACACATTCTGGTGTTTATAAGTACGATATATTTCATCCCCCAAACCCATAATACTTTCCATATTTTCCGTATTCCACGTGTCAGGCGACGAAAAATAGCTCCACTACAGATACAAAAGCCATAGGCGTGCATTGAACACCACAGCTTTCTAAGCTGAAACCATTCCACCCTTGCGAATAAGGAGCTTTACATATGAGTTTCATATTGACAAAATATCCTAGAAAACTTTCGCAAAGAAGTAGTTAAAATCCAGTTACGATAAAAACACAGAAAATAACTACGTACAATAGGAACCAATCCGAAAACAAATAATAAACGTTCGTGCACTGTACGCACCTCAACAAAACCATGAAGCAATTGGCACAATCAAAGAAAAAGTAATTGCCTATGAGAAAAACTATTATACTAAAATAACATCAATGAATAGTTTTAGGCAAATGATGGCACGAAAACATGTGACAAACTAGCCTAGTAAGCTAACGTTCTTCCTATTCTCTCCAGCAGGATCAACTTTTGCACTTGTCCCAGCGTGCTATGGATCCTGCCGTCGGCAAAGTTTCCTTATACAACTCCCTCAGATCCCACCCCTTAAACCTACAGAGCTTACCGAGCACCTCCCAAGCTAAAATAGCACGTGGGGTTTAGCCCACCAAACGATAGTAAGAGCTGGGCAGTCCTGAAGGACTTGCCCAGCTAACAAACCTGTAAACAGAAGGCTATAGGACGAAGGAGCCCAGTTCCAAAAGAGCCCACCTAGTGCAAAGGAGCCCAGTTCCAAAAGAGCCCACCCCTAGTCCAAAGGAGCACACTCTGTAGACCAAAAGAGCCCACTTCCGGACCACTGTGGAAACAACCCAAGAAAGGTAAGAGCCTATATTTTTTTGTTAAATAACAACAGTAGGAACATTGCGTTAAAAACCTTTATTATTTTTGAGCCCGTCCACTTAATATTATTAAGTGTCATTGAAACAGGCATGGTTTGGATTGCAATTTGTAGTGTATTAAGTTAATACACTACACATTTCAAGCTAAACTTGCAGTGCATTAGTTCAAAGCCAAAGCCGAAGCCCATAGTGTAGAAACAAACTACATTTTTATTTTGTTACAATGTCTAAAGACGTAGAAACGCAAGGCAGAAGACTGCCGAGACTATGTTTCAACTGCCGAGAAAGTTTTATTCGAAGATTTAGCAAAATCCTGTGTACTATCTGCGACCGCATATTGCTCAACTGCTTAAGACTTCGGGATTTAACAGTTGGCTTAGTTTATCGGAACTTGACAATGATGCGCTTAAGCAAATAGAGACGCTGGTAAGAACGAAAGTAGCAAAGCGCTGGATAAACGCGACGTATTCCGAGCGAAAGTTAATTTTTGGAGATTTATTTTTTACTATGCCGGAGGAATTTGAGTTCATGCCCGGTGAGCTAATACAACTGAAGCATACTGTAGACAGGGTCATCTTAAGGCTCCCGTATACCTTAGCTCGGTATAGGCGCTTAGCATGGGGAATTTCGGAACACTTTTTTGAGAAAACCAGCGCATTTCATGAAATAAT
>JAGJRO010000354.1:0-41438 GCA_022832285.1 Lepidurus apus apus | reverse complement strand
TATGCACCAGGAACGCAGTTGAACGGAAGGCGGTTTTTGAACTGCGCGCCAAGCCGTCCCGTTGAGCTGTTCACGCTAAAACGCCCGTCCAGCTGTACCCCGTCCACGCGAAAATGCCAGTTGAGCTAACAGGTGAACGTAGTTAGTCAGTTCCGTTCACAATAAAACGCACCCATAGTAGAACTCGGGTCGATCCCTAAGCACGCCCTAAGCTTGACGGGCGTTTTATTGACAACGCTCGTTTTATTGTCAACGAGAGCAGTTCAACGGAAGAACTGGTGAACGGTACAGTTCACAATAAAACGCACCCTTGGTAGTGGAAAGTTTAACTGTATTTGTCCTACGGTAGATGGCAGAACTGGCTCGATTCGATTTCTATGTTTTTGTTTTCATCGTTTTCATCGTTTTGATTAAGAAAACGTAAGCTTCTGGTCAGGTGTAGTGAACAAAGAAATAAAGAAAGAGCCATTGTGACTACAGAAACTGTTACATTATAGGTTTAAGTTAAAGCTACAAAATGGAGCTAAACGCTGACGGTTCGCAGCGATTGACTAATGAGGATTTCAGGAAGTTAATGATGACTCCTAGGGCTGGATCTTCTTCAATTGCTAGTTCCTCTGCCTCTTCCAGCTCTACTCCAGCTCCTACAACTACTACTACATCAGCTTCCTCTGAAAGCAAAATAAAACCCGCTTTCAAGACGCCTAAACTCCTCAAAGTCAACTCTGAGAAAGCGCAGCAAAGAAAAGAGAAAAAAGAGTAAGCATTCCTTACTTAACTCCACTAAAAACCCAATCCTAATCATTCAATGTCACTCTAATCCAGGTTTTACGCCAAACTACAACAAGAAGAAGACGACATCCTTGCCGATTTGGCCAAAAAATACCGAGATCGGGCTAAAGAACGCCGAGATGGCGTTCCAGAATATAGAGAAGACCCTATTTCTGCTGCTGGAGCTTATAAAGCAGTGGCTCCTGACTCCAAATCGTAATAAACACTTAATTCCACTATACCAATCCATTTAAAACTCATTTGGCTTAAAGGGGCATGGACGCTGCTGAACGACGTCGACTTTTGATCCAAGAATCCAAGTTTTTGGGGGGTGACATGGAACACACCCATTTGGTCAAAGGGTTGGATTACGCCCTTCTCCAGAAAGTCCGTAGTGAGATTACCACAGCGGAAGAAGACGAGGAGGAAGCGATTGAAGAAGCAGCCGATAGTGTCGACAAAAAGGACGCCACACAAAACCAGGAAGATGAAACTGACCTGACTTTCCGCACAATTATGGGCAAAAACATATTCAAGTTCGATCTTTAAATCACATTTCAGTTATACATCCAATTATAAAATGTTATTTTTTAAAAATAATAATCGGCGTAAGCAGCAACCTTTTGCCAGTCTATTTATTGGTCATTTATTATATTATTATTATTATTATTTTATATTTTTTTTCTACACTTTGGTCTTAGCCAAAAGGCCGAGAATCGATTATTATGATATTATATTACTATTACTACTATTTTTGTAATATTATATATTTATAATCATTAAATACCTTTTAATTACTAATAAAATGTCTATTTCTAGGACGCTTTTCCAAAGCCCTCATCCTCAAAGGAACGAATTGTTTATGCCTGGAAGAACGGCGTACGTCATTGATCTTGAAGAGGAGTACGTCGACAGCGATATTCCCACCACTCTCATTAGAAGTAAAGCTGACTGCCCTCATTTAGAGGTACAATTTTGAAATATTTAAAATAAATATAAATTTTTTAAATGTTTAAATTAATAAACAATCTATTTTATTTTCCATTTTTAGTATTACATGTCGCTGTCGACGAACGATATTGTCATCAGCAAATTAGCGCAGATTTTATCCTATTTGCGACAAGGTGGTAAACCATTAAGGAAACCTAAAGTCCGTAAAGAGAAGGCTGAAGCAGTTGAAAAAGTATTTTTTCTTATTTTTTTTTTTTTAATTTTAATTTAGTTTAGTTTTCTTAATTAATTTTGATTGCGATTTGTTAGCCCCGACCGGTACAAGACAGCATCTATGGTGATATTGGGGACTACGTGCCGAGTACACATAAGAAAGAGAGTAGGGATAGGTATATTAAAATGATTAATTCAATAATTACATTTCAATTTATTTTTATTGATTTATTTTATTGGTTTTTGAAGGGAGATAGAAAAAAGGTATTAATTCACTATTTAAATTTTTCTTTTTTAGGGAGAGGGAAAAGGGGAGGGACAAAGAAAGGTATCGTGAAAAAGAACACGAAAAGCAGAGAGAAAAAACTCCCCATCGACAACGCGACCATCGCGATCGAGAACGGACCAAAGATCGAGAAGAAAGGGACCGAGACCATCGTGGTACTGGCCGGGAGCATGAAAGGGAGCGCGAAAGGAGTCGCCGGTCCGGAGAAGAGACGAATAAGGGCTATTTTGGCGAAACTGAAGCTTCTGGCAAGGATAAACACCGAAGTAGGCGTGGCTACGCTGACCCCAGCGAGACAGAAGAAGGCGAAAGCGTTGTTTTACGCGAAGCTGCCAAAACGTGAATTATTTTTATTTTTTCATCTAAAAGATCTTTTATATAAACCCTTTGATTAGTCAAAAGGAATTTAAATGAGATTATCTTTTTTTTAGATTGAACGCGTTGTTGAAGCCTGGGAGTGGGGAAATCGCGGCTAATTCGAGTGGAAGTGGAACTTTGGATGGAGAACCCAGCAAAAGTACGAAAAAAGAAGATAAACTCCTCGCGAGGTTAACTGAGCCCGAAGGATATGCGGAATGTTACCCTGGCTTTGAAGAAATGCAGGAAGCTATTGATGATTCGGATGAAGAGGTGGATTACACCAAAATGGACATGGTATTTAAAAAAAAAATAGAGAAAAGAAAAGCATTAAATTTTATTTATTTTCGTTTATATTTTTCTAGGGAAATAAGAAGGGGCCTGTAGGACGCTGGGATTTTGATACGCAGGAAGAATACAGCGATTATATGAATAAGAAGGAGGCCTTACCTAAAGCTGCGTTCCAGTATGGTTTGAAGATGACAGATGGGCGCAAAACGCGCAGAATTCAGAAAGAAAAGAACGAAAAAGCGCATTTGGACCGGGAATGGCAGAAGATCCAAGCGATCATTCAGAAGCGAAAAGGTGGAGGTGATGATGCTGGAGAGGGGTACGTTTTCTTTTCTTTAAAGAATAAATTTAATGGATTTAATATTTCAATATTTTTTTTTTTGCAGAAAACCTGAGAAAATTCCTCGTGTGTGAAGTCATTAGTGTCCTAGCGTGTGTTGTTGAGAAGAAGAATAGTTTGTGTACGATACTATAAGCTATATATGCCCTTGCATAGCTAAACGTACCGTACTGTACTTCATTCATCAAATAAATATAATCCACTTGCCTTCTATACGTTTTATTTCTTATTATTTTTAGTAATTTTATCCGCAGTTTTACGTGTTCTTATTTTGTGAGACAGTTTGGGATGATTAGAAGCAGATAGAAATGTCATTTGTGGAGAAGAATAGGTTAACATTTTCTACAAACAAGCTCTATACTAAGTTAAAAAGAAAAAAATGATAGGCGCTAGGAATCTAGACTTGGGGAATAAAAAACTATAAAAGCTAAATATACCCTTCAGTAGCTAAACATACCGCACAAGTACTTCGTTGATCAAATAAACGACAGTAATCTACCAATTCCCTTCTATGCGTTTTATTTCTTATTATTTTTAGTAATTTTATCATCAGTCTTATTATAGACTGTGTATTATAAACACTTTCATAGACGTGTTATTCTTATTATATGGGTCAATTTGAAATGATTTCAAACAGAAATTGATGATGATCAGACAGAAATATCAATTTATAGATATTTAGAGGGTACGTTTACACCCAAGGTGGATATACTTTCAGATGATGCACAGCACAGATTCATTGTCAATGACTGATGCTGTACACGATCTTGAACCCAGACGACTTCTGTATTGTTGTGACCAAAAACATTCAAGGCCAGGTACAATCTATGCTAATGCTCCATTGACCCTGTTGAATGCGGTTCGCGGTCAATACTCCGTATAGTATAGTATTGTATAGCCTTCAGTACCTGTTTACTACCTTGTTTGTCACCTTTTCACCCTAGTATATAAGGTTACCAACAGTTCAACCCTCATCGCAGTCCGTTTTTACGGGGCCTGTGTCCAACAGATCCCCAGTCTTTTTCATGCACTCTTATAAGTGCGGTAGTTGCAATTCTTACCCGGAATTTTTATACTGTGACACTCTGTTCTGTTACTGCTCCAAACCAAGTTTTGTCGGTGGTTTCATTGCTTTCGTCATGTTTCTCGGGAAAATGACTGCCGTCCTGGGCGTTCTTTTGATCCTCAGCTGCGCTGCCTCCCAATCCGCGCAGAGTTGCGAAGAAATGGTGTCAACGCTAGTTTTACCCCTTTTGGAAAGAATGGAAGGGATTCTGAAAAACGTGGAAGCTACCCTTGGCAGCCACGAAACTACTGAACCATCTGGTAATTTGTCTACTGCAGAATCTGATAACTCAGCTACCGCAGCATTAGATAATTTCGTAACCAGCGCCCGTTACGCGAACTCCAGAATGCTCACATCGAATCAGAACTTCTTCCAGTCAAGACTGATTTCAAAAGGTACAAAAAAAATCCTAAAAATTCCTAAAAAATTCGAAACAAAATCCTAAAAATTCCAAAAGAATCCTAAAAATTCGTAAAAATTAAAAAAAAATCCAAAAAAATTTCTAAAACATTTTTTGTAATTACAGAAATGCCCCTAATCGAGGCCAGGAAGAATTGCAGCTTGGCGTGCAACAAAATACAGGCCTGTCAAGCGTTCAACTTGTACGAAACCAATACATATTACGTATGTGAGCTCATAGCAGACAACCTGTGGACCAGCAGATCGAAGCTAGCGTTTTTGAGCTGGACGGGAGGTTCTGTATGGGAGAAGAAAAGTACTGGCAAGGAGCTAGCGTACGTGGACTCCAAGTACAAACCTGGGGCTCAGGTTCCTTGCGAGGCGTTAAAGCCGGGGTGTTCGGGTAACTGGCCCAATTGTTTCAACTGCGTGAAACATTGCGTAGATAGTTTCGCACGATATCCTTATCAATCCAGTTAAGTAAAAAATAAATAAAAAGCATTTCAATTAATAATTGCTTATTTTTTTAACTTTTTAAATAATTTTGTTAATATTTTTTAAAATAATTTCCCCATCCAGGAACTCCCCAGAATGATGAAGTTACTAGAGAAACCACATTGTGGCCGGACGGCGACCAACTGTTTTCGGTTCCGATTTTCGGCCTCTGTTTCGAAGACCGAACCTTCTTCCTGAGAAGAGACATCAACTTGAGCACCAATCAAGTGGTGATGGATTACCGAATGTCCCTCGAAGATATGAGTCGGTTATCCCGGCTGAACGCGTCCCCTGTCTTAGAGTTTGCATTCAATGGTCCTAATATTACGAATGTGTGGAGATCGTACAGGTATGAATACGACAACTGGACGATCGACGCCAAGGGAACGCTGGCGAACATGACCTTCCATGGAAAGTCCAGTAGCGCCATCGGCGATATCTTCAGCTTACGAGGTCAGCCATTGAAACCCACACCCTTTGTTACCGTCAACGACGATGTCTATGGATGCGGGTCGTTCTGGCAACTCAATGACAACTACGCCAGCCTGTGCCCGGGCGGGATGGTTAACATGATGGGGAACGTCAAGTTCGATCGTGGTGGGAAGATCGTTAACACGGGCTTGTCCCTGCCCCAGTCTGTAGTAACCAATGAAATAATCGACTACGCGCATATAAGAATTAGATCTTGATCATCCAAACTAAATTATTGCCTGTCGATGATTTAAACTTCCAAGTGCGATAATTATATGGCTACATTGGGTACGTGAACCAATTTGTTACGAATCTGCTTAAATTATTGTTGGCTTAACTTATTTATTAGACAGTAATTTGTCGTTTTTGGTAATATAAAAGAATGGGATACACACGGAAAGTGAGGCAATATAACAGATAAGAATTGAAAAATGGCATTTTAGGTGTTATTTTTATTTAGTATTTCGTTTTAATATTAACTTTAGCTGTATAGACTTCTTGGGGTAAATTTCCTCATTAGAAAGCTTAAAATCCTCAAAATCAACCCCAAGAAAGCGCAGCAAAGAAAAGAGTAATTCTTCACGTAAAGAGTTTAGTCCCCTAGCCCTAGCTAATCTCAACTGTTGTTCAGGGGAACCGCGGGCCATCCGAGAAGTGGTTTTCGTTCGGTTCGCTAATCCATGCGTGGAACGGTTCGGTTAGACCGGTTCCATTTAGCCACGGTGACTGTTGGTATATGTAATTTATAAAGTTAAATCGCCGTAAAAAGTAGCATGGCAGATCCTCGTTTACGGTCTATGCAAATTAAGACTAATGTGGTAAGACGCATTGCGCGAGAAAAGCAATCCTACGAAGCCGAAGCAGAGAAAGAAAAGACCAAAGCTGATGTTATGAGCGAAAACGGTGAGTCATCCTAAGAGAACCTTTCCTTTACTTATAGCGTTTTCAACTGGGAACCCTGGTGCAGCAGTTTTTGCATTGAATCCCACAAAAGTGTGTGTTGTGCCACAAAATTGAGTGTTGCAACAGTGAATTTGTGGCATTCAGGGCAAAAAGTGCTGCACCAGGGTTCCCAGTTGAAAACGCTATTAGGATCAACCCACGCCACGCCAACAATGAATAATAGTGGTGGTGCCAAAACCAAGCACTGGCTATCACGACCCTTTCTATTTACATCTAAAAGCAGCAACTTGCATAAAAGCGGGTTCAGCCATGTTAGGAGGGTCGCCCAGCGATCCACAGCAAACCATATCAGCCTTATTTCGCCCCAGGCGGGGCATTTTAGGTTACGTTACGTTTAGGTTAGCTTAAGTTAAACTTAGGTTGGCTGGGTTAGGTTAAGTTAAGTTAGGTTAGATTAGGTTGGTTAGGTTAGGTTAGGTTAAGTTAGGTTAGGTTAGGTTAGGTTAGGACGCTTATGCGTTTGCTGCTTTTAGACACCTCCTACAACATGGCTGAACTCGCTTATGCGGTTGGTGCTTTTAAGACACCTCCTACTAAATGCCTGAACCCGCTTTTATGCGAGTTGCTGCTTTTAGATGTAAACAGAAAGGGTCATGCTAGCTTAACGTCTTCTTTATTTTTCTATTGCTATTTTAAGGCACCGACGAAGCAGTGCAGAAAAAACAACAAGAAATCATCCAAGAGTCGTTGATGATGGTCAATGACTGCAGGAAACGCCTTAAAACTGCCATAACTGATCTACAAGGCGTCTTGGAGAACGAAAAAGACCTCAACGAGACTGAACAATACACAGCTGCTCAAGAAATCCTCAAAATTGCCGCTCCTCACTTGAATTAAAAGCGACTTTTTAAGCTTTTATGTGTTCCGCTGCTTGCTGCTTTTTTAACTATAATTTTCTTATAATGTGGAACAGTGAGTATTTAAGTCTATAGTTATTCGCGATTTGAAATCATGGATTTTAATTAGTTTTTCTATTTCAGTTCCTGGTTTTAATTGGCAGCACGGATTGGAGGATTGGTATGCCATTCAAGCACAGGAGAAATATGATCAAGCTTTTATTCGTCAGTGGGAGCTTAACTGTAACCAAATTAACCCTGCCCCTACTTTAAAAGTATAAAATACAAAATCCATTCCAAATCCCCTTTTGCCTCATTCGTTTCTTTTCTAATTCAATTTTTTCCGTTATTTTCCCCAGATTTTCGAGTTTAAACAATTATACCACGAAGCCCGTACACTTTTGGCCGAATTAAAGACTGCGACTGATAAAAATAATTCCGAGGTAAATGACGACCCTAAACCTGAGGAAGAACAACAAAAACCGCGTGAGATACAGGTATAACCTTGTTTTATACACGAAATCCGATTTTTTTATTAAAAATATATATATATTTTTTTAATATTTCGATTGCCCAGTTTTTAAGTTAACTAGCTCGAAATACTGACGTAGTTATTACTAAGTTTGTGTAATTTAATTTAGGATCTAATTTAATTCATTGTACTAAGTTTCTCAAATATTTTTTTGCTATTTCGGTAAAATTTCGTTAAGTATTTAAAGATTGTGACGTGTGATTTCTTCGCTTTTGGATTATAGAAACGATTGGATGAAATCTTTGAGCGGCTTTCACCCCACGCGCTTTCACTTTTGAAGCTAAAAATCCAGAAACGCAAACGCAAGCGCCGTTATCAGAAACGCTTAGGACAGAAATTACCTGTTTTAATCGCGCGGACATTGTCCGAACGAGAAGCTCTGAATGTTAAGATCGACGCAGAAAGAGAGGCGTTACGTCAGAGTATCCTCTTAAAACAAGTGAGTTTCTTACACTTGACTATCGGCAAACATTTCTTCCCAAAAATCATTCTTCTCTTGTTCATTTTTTGATTATTTTTTCGAATTCTTTATATATAAATCAAGAATTAAAAAAACAATCTTATTAAAATTTAAAAAAATGTTAGAAAAATATTTTAGTGTTTTTTAGTGTAATTAGTTATTTTTATATTTTTTTGAGTAGGGGCTTGACGGACAACGTAAAACAGTCGAGATTTTGAGTCACGTTACGAAAGAGAAGGCGGATATTACACGTTTGGCTAAAACGTTGGATTCTTTACAAACCTTAAGAAATTTGCGTAAGAAAAGCGTCTTGCCTGCAAGTTCTTCTGTTACTGCCAGCATTGAATCCTCAGCAGGTGAGCTAAAATCAACATAATTAAAAAAAAATCCTAAATAATTTTTTTTAAATAAAATAAAAATTCTAAATAAAATTTTTCAAATAGAGACGTTAAAGCGTTTTCTAGCAGCGCGAATGGCAATTTATGACGAGCAGGAAGCTGCCCTACGATCTTCGTTGCCTAAAACCAGCGAGTTGAGCGATTCGAAGCAAGAAGACTCCTTGGAGGTCAAGATTAGCGTCTTAAAAGAGCATCTGTTTGGTCCTGACACTCTCAACGACTCAATCGAACCTTCTTTTCGCCAGTTTTACTCAATTGCTGAAGCTAGTTTGGAAAATCTCATCAAGGTTCGCCAAAAATGGGATACGTTCCTCACCTCTCCTAATGACCCACACCCACTAGCTTCTTCTATTCCTTTACAATGGGTTCCTCCTCCAAATCCCCAATCTTGATCAAAACTAAGATATCTTTTTTTAACTTTGTCGTGTTTGATTTGTGAGCTAATTGCCGATTGTTCTACACCAGCAAACTCTTGAATAAACTAAAAACAAAAAATTTTCAAACTGATTTAAACCTTAATTAGAATCTGCGTTGGGAGGTTTCGGTTTGGCGTTCACAATATGAAAAATCCCTTCTTCGTTCTCCAGAAACCTAAAGAATTGAACATAAGAAGTCACATACGTCGTTTCGTATTAAAAAAAATAAAATAAGAAAAATTTAGCCTTTTTAATATCTTACTTGAACGCAGCACTGCCTACAGAGGGTCTAAGATCGTGCCTCTTGCTCGCATGGCGAGACAAGGAAACACGATGGCGAAACCTCTGCTGGCACAGATGACATTCATACAAGGGTTCAGTAATTCCTTCATGGACCTGTAAAAAAAAGAATTAAATGTATGTACCCAAATAATTCATAATAAAATTCACACAATTAAACTGAATTAAAAAAAGTTTAATGAAGGGAAAAAATATAAATAAATGTATTACCTAATAATTCAAAATAAAATTCACATAATTAAATTGAATTACAGAAACGCTTTAATCAAGAAGAAAATAAAGATAATAAATATAATCTTACTCGTTTAATATGATCGTTGAGCGTTATCATCGTCTTGGCACTAAAATCGCATCCTTCAGCCTCACAACAATACCAAATGGAGCTAATATGCTTCTCCGCGTGTCGTCTAAGATCATTCTGCGTTTTCGCCCTAGTTTCCAAAAAATAACAATATTAGTTCAATCAACGAAAAATAAAATTAAATAAAAATATAATAAAAATTAAATACCCCCCCCCCCCAAAAAAAAATGAGTTAATAGAATCAACGAAACCCTTTTCCCTTCGCTTCTCGCCCTGTATTTCTTTTTTAATTTAACCCAAACTTGAGCAATAACTAGAAATTACGGCAAAAACTCAATTAAATTAAGCTAGTTTAATTAAAAAATTAAGAAATTATTAGAAATTATGGTCAACAAATGAAAAGAAAATGAAATCTTACACATAAGCGCAGTGCTCACAAGCATACAATCTTTCCTTGCTATGCTTATACGCGTGATGGCTCGTCAATTCAAATTTGGTATGGAAACGTCGTCCGGTGCATAATTCACAATAATAATAGACTTCATGCAATCGCATATGGTCTCTTAAAAACCTCTCAGCTGCGAAGGATTTTGAGCACGTTTTGCAGCTGTACTTCATATCTAAGACAAAATAAATAAATAAAAGGAATATTAATACAAACTAAATTATTATTATTATTTTTTTTTTTATTTTTTACCCTCGACTTGACATTGTCTCACGCAATGATCCGTAAATTTGGTTCTGGAATTAAACATTCCCCCGCAAACTGGACAAGCTACATGTTTTTCCTGAGTGTGACATCTTAGATGATCTTTCAATTTATAACACGACGAGGTAGTGGCCGAACACCCTAATAAAATACAGAAAATAACATTATTAAACCTTCCTACAAAAATTTCCTTAATTTTTTTTTAATTATTAGACATTTAAATTAAAAATTCTCTGAATTGTCTTAAGATTCCAAGTGTTATAAAAGACAATATATAAAATAGTAAAACAAAATTATATAAAATTGAATAAAGTTATAAAATGAAATAAAAGTTATATAAAATAGTCTATAAAATTACATATATTTTTTAAAATACGAAACCCGTGTGAGCAGAGCTCGTTACCGCTTCTCTATTGAATAATTTCACGTTTGACTTTTTATATACAAGATATACAAAATATTTAAAATTAATAAATAATGAATAAAGTTATATAAAATTAGTAATTAAACCTTCCTATAAAAATCTTCCTTAATTAAAAAATAAATAAATTATGTATAAATTTCGATTAGGAGTAGCCTGGATTATTCTAAGATTGCAAGTGTTATTTCAGACAATACACAGTTATATAATAAAAAGTAATTACCTTCCCAAAGGCAATGGAATTTGTTGGCTTCTTTCGTAGCCGAATTGGCGTGGCTATTAACATGGTTAAAGAAGGCTTGGACGTTCAAGAATTCACAAGAACATTTTTCCCAGAGACAAAGGAAAGGTTCGGGTAACGGTGGAAGCACATTGCGAGTATTGGGTTCCAATTGACAGCCTTTAATCTGCAGTCTACCTAGGAGATTCGAGCCCAGACATTTAATTTTGGTATGGAAGGCATGGTAATACAAATGGCGCAGGATTTCTTGCTGCTGCGTCGTATCGAAACAACATTCTTTCCACGAACAGTTAAACTGACGCGCTTCAGCCGATTCGGTGATTTCGATATCCCCGCCATGCTGACCCACATGGAAGGTAAAGGCTTCCATATTATCGGTGCAAAACTCGCAATTCACCCATTCGCACGGTAAGTATAAGATTTCATTGTTGAGCTTAGGCGGCGCAGGCTTTTTGTTCTTTTCGGTTGGCATTTTGACGGCTTTCAAGAGACCCACAACACCATTGCAACACCCAAAACAGGCTACAGTGAAATCTGGTTTGAATCGACCTGGTCCTTAATTCATTGTTGTGGTAGTAGATAACGCACGCTAGAGCGCGTCATGAAGCGCTGTTGCTACGGTAACGCGTAGTGGCATTAGCGTTTTTATGAGGTCAGCTTACGCGCAAAATTATTCAAGACGCTATTTTAACGTACATTGGTTTCATAGAGCCGGGAGTAGCTGTTATTGTCCCGCGGAGGTCACTGGCATTGGTGTCATTAGCGTCGTTCAAGCTATACCTTGCGCGAAAAGCTAGTCAAAGCGCTATTTTAACGCTAGATCGTTGCGTAGAGCCACGAATAACGGTTATTGTCCCGCTGAAGCAAGGAATTGATAATAAAATCATCGAAACGAAGAAACTAAAGCGGTGTGCGGTCAATAATGACAAATAGAACTCGATCTCTGATAATTAGTTAAGCAATAAGTAAAAGAAGTTTAAAAAACGGAAATTTTAAAACGTCTCCATGGCTTTATGGACAAGGAGCCAAAGGGTCCTGAGGTGAGATTTTTGCTAATTTTAAGCCTTTTGCTAATTCTCTTGTATATTATATTGATCATGACCTTGGCTTGTGCCTATTTCGCCATTAGACCTGACTAGCTAGGAATTTTAATTTAAAAAGCCAAGTTAAAAAGCCTTATTTACGAAGGAAAGGGCCTTGCCATAGAGTAGGCTTCTTCTTGCTTTATTCTTCTTGCTTCTTCTTCTTCTTTGGCCTATTCTATGGGCCCATGTATGGGCCTTGCGGATGTTTGGCAAATAAAGCGGGTTGGAAGCGGGTTAGTAAAGCGTGGTAAAAGCGGATTGGAACGTTTCGCAACTGCACTTAAAGTTTAAGTTACGTGAACTGTGATTAAATTTAGAACTAGCAGGTTTTATAGGGGTTAATTATTAATAGAAGAGCAATCGACAGAAAGGAGCACACACTTGGAGCTACATTTGGCAGTCCAACCCGCACAACTTCGATACGCAATCCGCATTTACACCCTATATGTTTTGTGATAGAAATAATGGAAAGAAAGACGAACAACTTTTCATATAGTTTTAACAGGGTATAATTATCTAAGCGTATTTTAATTATGTGTAATATAAATTTGTCAAATAGGTTGGGTACTCGCTTGTACAGTTCGGTACAAGGGTCCGCTTCCACTCTCATACGGGTTTCATTGGAAAACGACGTCAAGCGGGTTACGTTGACGAGCTCGAAGAATCGCAACGCGCTTTCGCTTTCTATGATAAACGCGCTAAACGGAGCGATTAGCGACTCGAGCCCGGACTTAGCCTGTATCGTACTGGACGCCGAAGGGCCAGTATTTTCTGCCGGTCACAACTTGAAGGAGCTGGTAAAAATAAAAACTTCACTTTCAATTTATAAATATTTAAATTTAATCCGAATTATGATTATTAATTAAATAAAAATCTCGGAGTTTTGTAATTATTTTATTGTGTCCCTGTATCGTAATTCTTCTAATTGATTTCTAATCACACTGTACTTAGAAATAAAATTTCCTATAATTTACAGAAAATTGAATCTGATTTCTGAATGCGAATTGTTTTAATGCATTCCTGGATTGTAATTTAGATTTCAGAACATGGAAGAGAGAAACAAGAGGAAGTATTCGCCCAGTGTACAAAGCTTATGGAGACAATAACTCAAACTCCTTGTCCCATTGTATGTCAGGTGAGGGGATTAGCAGCAGCTGCCGGATGTCAGTTAGTAGCCATGTGTGATATCGTAATAGCTTCCGAGAAAGCCACGTTTTCCACGCCGGGGTAAACGCAATAAACAAGTAACAAAAATAAAATAAAAAATAACTAATTTATTGACGTAATTAGAATCAATTTTGGGTTATTTTGCTCAACTCCGGGGATTCCGTTAGTTCGCGCGGTCCCCCGTAAGATGGCAGCATATATGCTTTTCACGGGACTTCCGATTACCGCTACACAAGCTTTACAAGCAGGATTAGTAAGCCTGGTAGTCGCAGACGAGCAATTAGAAGAACAAACGCAGAAAGTCGTTCAAAGCATCAAGGAGAAGAGTCGACCAGTTGTTTTCTTGGGAAAAAAGTTTATGAATCAACAAGCGGGTTTAGATCTTATGGACGCGTTTGAGTACGTATTGGTCGTACTTTGAAATTTTATTTAAAAATTTTAATAATTTTTTTACATTTTTAAAAATATTTTTAGGCAAGGACAAAGCGTTATGGTCGATAATTTGCAACTTAAAGACGCCCAGATTGGATTAAAAGCTTTTATCGAGAAGAAGAAACCACAATGGACTCATGAATCCTAAAGAGATCTTTTTTTACGGTTACTCCGCATTTTTCATTAAAAATAATCCTAAGTTATTCTGAGTTTTGTGTAGCTATCAGTCATATGAGAAATAATGGGATATAGAAGATATACAATATAGTAATTTTTGATACGAAGAAGGTGGGTTTCAACTACTCAGTCTACATTAAAAAAAGTTTTCCCGCCTAAAATTTCCATGTTAGTATTACGTCGGGCTAGCATGACCCTTTCTGTTTACATCTAAAAGCAGCAACTCGCGCAAAAGCGGGTTCAGGCATGTCGTAGAAGGCGTCTAAAAGCAGTAAAACGCATAAAAGCGGATTCAGACATGTTTTAAGAGGCGTGTAAACGTCCTAACCTAATAACTTAACCTAACTTAACCTATCCTAACGTAACTTAACCTAAAATACTCCGCCTGGAGCAAAATAAGGCTCGGTATGGTTTGCTGCGGATCGCAACATGGCTGAACCCTCTTTTGCGCGAGTTGCTGCTTTTAGAAGTAAACACAAAGGGTCGTGATAGCCAATGCTGTTAGTATTTTTCTTACTGCACGCCGTTGCTACCTAGTGAGCTGTCAAATGATTAAATGTTTGCCATGTATAATTCCTGGAAGCAAAGCAAGCTGAAAATTGGAAATTACGAGAAAAAAATTCTTGTTGTGAATAACTAGCTTTAAAAATACTTACACCTCTGAAGGTTACTTTCTAGCCATTTCAATATACTATCCAATATTGATTCTAATATTATTTGATTATACTTCCGTATACTGCTGCCATCTAACAAAATATTTATGAAGTTATGTACGAAGCCTTGGATTGTTGTGAAACAAACGTTAACTCCACTAAACTACTGAAGGACACAAAACCAAACTTCACACTTCGTTCTTCTAGCTAATGTAAGTCTTTTCATATTTTTAAGAAATAATAATAATGGACTAAAACTACGCCAGCACGCTTGCTGTTTTATGTTAGCAAGTTCCCCTTAATTTTCACTGTTGCGAAGGGCATAAAAGGACTTGGGAGTTTGTTTCAGCATGTGCTCAACAATGAAAAACTCTTTAGATTATTTGGAAACGTTTGAACTCGATTCAAAATTCGTTGTTGCTTATGCGCCTAACTTAAGGATCCTAAATTCAAACTAAAAACCACGCACAAAACAAGAAGTTCTGAAGTTATATATAGTTACAAGTTTGGAGCATTTAGCTAATTAATAACATCATTGAACGACGCTAAACGCTTAGCCTAGATCAGTTTTGACGTACTTTTTCTTTTCTTGAATGTTCTGTGAAGATTCTACGATTACTGGTCCAAAAAAAGTGTTTGAACGTTTAGTTTATTTACGACCGCTAGTTCCCTGGGTAGCAAACTAACCCGCACTACCGTTTAGATTGCGCCAAAACTGCAAAAACGTTCGCAACTCAATCCGCTTTCTACAAAACCACGAAATAACTCAACTCGCCTTCCTACCTATAATATTTAAATTTTAACACCTCGTATTTTACGAAACTATTGCGACTATTATGAACTTAAACATTATGGCTATTCTAACATTTATTTAATTTCCTTTTTTTATTTAAATAAAAGGAGTAATTCTCGGCTAAACCATGAGTGTGAAGAGCGTATACCCTTCATATCGGATTTTTCACCGGATTCTTCTCCCAATTCGGAGCAAACCCTAGAACTGCGCGTCCGAAACTCGCCTTTACCTCCTGAACTGCAAAGAAAGTCTTCTTCGGATGAATTGAAACGGAAAAGGCTAGTCAGGACGCATTCTGACGTCACTGTAGAATACATGGACCATGAAATTAAGTCCGGCGAAACCCTTCAAGGATTGTCGCTCCTATACCGGATCCCCGTAAGGCCTTTTCTTCTCTTCCTTCCTGAATAAAACCCTTTACTATCATTATCTTCCTTTAATTGGTTCAGTTTTTTTCATTTGAATTTTCATTTGGTCGTAGGTATTTGAATTGAAACGGCAAAACAATATCGATAAAGACAACGAGTTTTTTGCACGGCGATCTTTGCGGATTCCGGTTAAGATCCACTCTCTGCTCACCGAAAACCATAAGGTAGTTCCGACCGCCAACCTCATAGATCTGAATGACGAATCCGAAAAACTTGATGACGACGCGAATCAAGTGCAAAGCGGAGAAGCGTTTTTAGCCCACGTGGACCAGGATTTGGAGCGACTCAAAAAACAGAGCTCGCTGTGGGACTCACCCAATGCGCACTCTTCCCAGGCAGCGGTTTGGCCGCGCGAACCGCCGCCCCGGAGACAGTCAGACTGCGGCGACGAATGCGGATTGAGTTGGCTCCAAGTCATGGGTTTGGCACTCACCGTCTTGCTCATTTGCCCCTTGTTGTATTTCTTGTATATAGAGCTAGGCAAACCGGAGACTATCACGCGTTTTTTTGGTATTACGAACCAAAGCGAGGGTGCTAAACTGGTGCCAAAGCAATCCATATCTTCCAACACATAATTGCGTTTTTTTTGTCTCTGTATATTTTAAAAACAAAAAAAGCAGCTCCTTAGCTGTGATATTCCATCTGGCCTTATGAAATACAAGTTGTTACGGGTTTTTATCGTGTCACCTTAACTACTTCAAATAAAAAAATATACATAAAATAATAAAAAATTTATATAGCTAGTAAAATATAATAATAAGAATAATACAAATTTTAATAACAAGAAATGTATAATGATACCCTCCCTTCATATATATAATAAGCTTAAAAGAGCCATGCAAAAACGGACCTTTAATAAAGATAACCAACAACAGGCGGAAGCCTACGTTGGTATTAAATGAAAAAAAAATTATATGTATATAATAATAAAAATAATAAAAAATATTTGCTGTGTAAAAATACTATTATTCAAAAATTATTTTTGCAGGAAGTTGAAGGCAGCGTTAGTCATGGTTAACGGTCACTTTTTGGCGCCAACGCCTTGGATTTTTGTAGGGCGCTCTATTTTTACAATTACGGCTGTAAAAGCTAGTAAGCATGGCCGGAATAACGGACCGTCATCAAATTGTCCTTTTTAATTTTCTTTACAGTGCCTTCCTAGCCAACTAGCTGTTCTAACGAGTTTTGAACGATCTTTACCTGTTTCAATGAGTTAACGGATATGAAAGGCGGCGGTGACTCTTTGAATGAGCTTTCTTTAAGGGGAACGAGGGTGGACGGTACGAAAGGTGGATCAGTTCGTCGCAGTCGTTTATGAGACGTTGTGATGACCACAATGAGTAACAGCAGTACTCCAGTCCCTTTAGCGCGAGCGGATTGTGTTGATCCTGATACTTGTGGCAGTTATTCAAATAACGTTGCTTCCTATGGCTGCGACAGTTCTGGTGGGTGTGGAGGTGGAGGAGGGTTCAGCCTCGTAGGGGGCTTCGAAGGTAATGAGTTGGTGGCACTAGCCTTCGTAGCGAGCGCTTATTTGTTATATTTCCTGATCCTGCGCAACCGGATTGAAAATGGCAAGAAGAAACGTTCGATTCCTCGCAAACATGACCCAAGTAAAGGTTCAAAAGCAATTTCTTTAAGTTTCGTGAAGTTCGGATTTTTTAACTGAACTTAAATTTTTTTATCTATTTTTTTAACAGTTAAAGACTCCAGAAAATTCAGCAAGATTCTATGGAAACTAATGGACGAGCCTTTGCCTGACCTGTAATTGGGCCTTATCTTTCGTTTATTTATGTTTAAAACATTCGCTGTTTATATTTACATCCGTTATCGCCCAGTCATTTGTGTTAAATACAAATATAGTTCTTTACATCATGAAAATGATCCAAATCTCGCGTTCGTTACACTTAAATTTGTCTAACGGCTAAAAGATTTTAAAAGGTGAACATTGCTTTTCGTTGCATGGTTCAACACTAGGTGGTGCGGCAAGTTCCAAGTCTTCCAACGGTGAATTAAGCTGAATTATGTTTCAAATTGGGAGGAAATAAGGACAGGAACACGAGTATTGTGTTACAAAACAAAAACTGCACCAACTAGTTATTCGCAGAATTTATTACCTTGCAAATAAAAAACAACAAAAAGAAAGTTAAACTGTTCTCAGTGGATTACGTGTTGACTTTCCAATTGGACAGACGTAGACGAAGATAAATGGGAAAGTAAACGAAACGTTTCACGAGCAATGAACATGAGACTAAGTTGAGCCATTTGTCTTTGCAAATTTGTCAAGTTAATTGGCAACTTTGTCTTGTCTTCCCAAGCTTGGAAATTTGCAACTTTTCTTCTAAATTAAGCTCTAAATTAATTTTTAAGCTTATTAATTTACTCTCTTTCAACTCTTAAAAATCACTTTAAGTAATTTTTTAACCGAAATTAGGGTCGTTATTTGAAATTTATTTGAACGAATTGGAACACTAAAGTAAGAAAAATTAGTTTAATGTTTGTCGGCTAGCGCAGTAATATTTCACAGGCGAAGACATAATTTATCCGAAGGCACCACGGGGAATTCAAGGAAAGATGTGCGAATTTCCAGCCATAAAAATTGCGTGAAAAAGTTGGATTCATTATCTTTAAGTTCACTTAGATCGAGACCATCTTTTGCCAAGCAGAAAGTATTTCAACCGCATTTTATCAATAAAATAATGCGGTTTTCTACTCTACTATTATTACGTTCCTCAGCAATTGTACTGGTAGCTAATCACCGATCCGGATCCATATTCGCGTCATCATTAAAACAACCCAAACGGTATAAGTGTTCTATACATACTTTAACCTCGGAGTTACTTTGAAAACCTTAAAAAACGAAAATCTTACACTTCAAAGAATCTAATATTACTTCCCTTTACTGTCCAAAACTTGCCCAAAAACTATCCGACATTTTGTCGTGTATGTCTAACATTTTACGACACCATTCTCCATCAAAAGAAGCTAGCGGAAAATTGCCAACCGAACCAAAATAACCGAATACCTCCCCTTCACTTATTATAAAATTCATAAAAAACAGATTGAAAATGTGTAAGACCACATTCTCTATTTCTGGACTATTTTTAGTTTTAAAATTGTTAAAAGAATTCGAGGAGACAGCTCTGGTTATATCGGAAGGAGTTCACAAAGCTAGCGGAGAAAAAAAAGTTCGTTCCAAGACGTTGGTCTTGAATCTGGTTTGGGTTTTTCGCCATAATACGTGAATTTATATAGTGTAACTCTTTTTTTTTTTTAAAGAACTTAACACCTTGCATGACTAAGACCCCCATCTTTAGGCTTTTCGCTCTTCAACCCATGAGAATTGCAGGCGTCACAGCATAAAGCCCATCGCCAAAGACAAAAAACAACAACTAGAAGTTCCTTAGTTTTTTGCTACGTTGCTTGAAATAATGGAGAATCCACCTCAGTTTTTTGTAGGAACTCCGCTAAAAGATAGAACAAACTAGACTGGGTTTACCCATCCTAAAAGTCACTCATCCTGCATTTCAAACCCATAAAAACATAAAAAACGAACGGACGCGTCTAGCGATGCCCCTGAACCACGTGGCAGCGACCCCGTAGCTCCCACTTTCGGCGCCAAAACTCGCCAACAATGAAAATACAAGAGTCAAACGCCTAAAAATAGCTTTGTGTAACTTAGGATTACTAAATAGCTTAGGATAACTAAACATGATCTTTAAATAAGCTTTATTTAATTAAGTAGAGAATACTAACGTTTTTTAACGCTTGAAAATGCTATTTTTAAGTTTTTCACCAGAATTTGATAGGTTTCCTTCTGCGGTGTCAAAGAGAGCTAAGAACAGAACATATCCGCCAAATATCAAAATTCTCACCATCAGAACTTTTATAGCTTCATTTCGGGTTTTTGGCTACGTCTAAGAGGTTTTCAATGTTACCCAACCACCGTCCTACAACCCCAACTTGCACCGTAATCTTAGCTCATTATAGGGACACGCATCTTGCTCCTTTTATTATTTAAGCAAGTGCACATCGACAAAAAGGGGAATTAAGCCATTTTTTCACAACACCTTTTTGCACGAGTGGTGTCGTGTCGCCTTTACTATTTTCTATTTTGTATCTTAATCCCGGTTAACATTAAGAAAATAATAATCCCCCGCGAGTCCACTCTTCCCACCTCCTGCAGTTTCCTAATAATTCTTCGTGGACATTTATCTAGGACCATAAAGCCCAAATGCGGCCCTACAAAAAATAACTAACCTCTTCTTACACTTTCAACCTCTCTCCTTTTCACTTCGATTTTTTTATGTATGTAGGCATAGCATAAGGACGATTGGTCAAAGACCTTTCAAGACAATGTTCCCTTTTGTTTTCCCCGCCTCTGTTATGACACTTTTGATCTTGGCAACAATCTAAACTGTTCGCCAGTCGCACATTCGCTTGTTTGCCAACCAGTCACGGTCAGTCAACACTTGTCCGTTCAAGCGAGTACTGTACTTTACGGGCATCGGCAATGTACCGGCCGCCAATCACAATTTCGCTAGTCTTCATTTTGTGTTCCCACATCATTTGTTCCATCGAATTAATCGAAGATGAAGAAGCAAAGTTGCCAGAGTGGAACAGTTTCATTTCCGACCTACATAGAAACACCTCTTTCGATCTAAGCCATGTTCACCTAATATTAATAATACCGAGAGTCACTAAAGCTTATGACATTCTATCGGCCATAATCTTCAAACCGAATGCCCCTAACCAAAGGCGACGAAGAAACCTACGCGAATCTAACAAATCTACGGCGAGATCTTATTATGGATACGGAGGAGGATCTTCTTACGGTTGCACATCATCTTGTTGTGGTTGTGAATCATTTTCCTTTAAAGATCTACTAGTAATCTTGGCACTGGCTGCACTGTCGCTCCTGCTCCTTTACTTGATCCAGCAAGCGAACAACAACCGTGGACGTAGAGCTCTTCAAACATCGAATCAAACCTCCAAAGACGGTAAAGTATTGTTATTAAGGCTCCCGTATATACCTTAGCTCGGTATAGGCGCTTAGCATGGGGAATTTCGGAACACTTTTTTTGAGAAAACCAATGCATTTCAGGAAAAAATTCTTTTACAAGGCTCTTGAGTTTGCTCACAGGTAGTGCACAGCCAAAGCACGATTTTTTCCAATGAGTAGTTAATTAGCAATATGCACGGCGATAATATTATACGGCGGGGGAGAAAAACTTTACAATCTGGGCGCGCAATACGAAAGATAGCGAGAAGGCAAAAAAAGTTGAGGCTTGCTATATCGAGCGCCGTTGCCATGACGCTTGCCTGTGGCATTTCCTGAATATTATTTTCCGTGGCAAATATATTTTCCAGCAAAGGAGCTCGGGTAAATTTCCCGTTTTGTGTCAAACCAAACTAATTAGCTAATAAAAAAGTAAGTGTGTAATAACTTATATACTGCTATATGTTGTTAGTTATATGCCATTATGTTGGCTACCGCTGATTATTTCAGCAAGACCAATGAACTCGTCTTTTTTTATTGTTCTGCTTTCTTTGATAAGGTAAATTAGAGTTACGGAGTATAGCTTTATTTATTTAGTAAGTTGAAACGTGGCAATTGAAATAATGAGGTAGTGTAAGTTTTGTTTGGTCTGTCTCATTGTGTTACACAGCCCATATATAGGCAAAAGCAGCGTTCAAAGGTTGGCGCCGTTTGGCCGTGTAGAAGCAAAAGCGCCGTTCAAAAGTTGCGCCGTTGTGCTATGCGACCCTGTTTTCACTGTCTTATGCAAGACTTTCCAAAAAAAAAAATAACAGACGCCAACGCCATCAAGTGAGAGTTTAGTATCAATAAGCTAAGGTATACGGGAGCCTTAATGCGCCTTCCTCCAACTTCCGTTTATTTATTTCTCTCTTTTTCTAAGGGAAAAGTTCTTGAAAAAAAGTTACCAAAAAACTCCGTTTTTGCTAATTACGTCTGAAATAACGGAAATGCAAAACTAGTTCCTTGTTAAACTGATGTCAATTCATATACACAACAAGCTAGATACATTTGTTATGCAACCACACGAAAACGTTTTAGCACAAAATAAACGATCAACTGTATTTAGTTCCCACACACAGTTATTCAGTCACTTCCCTTTACTCGGCGCTAACTGCCGCTGTTTTTACCCCCTTCTCTTACAGACACTCTCTGACTCTGTCCAACCCGACCGACTATCGCTCTCTACTTTCTCTTACTGACACTCACTCAAAAACCACCACCAGAAAAACAGTACAAAAAGGACCAACGCCCCAACTCAATACTCTTCCATCGCCGTCCCCACACAAAAATATGTGACGTACCTACGTGCACATAACACATTTTAGGAGCTTCTATAGCCATCTTTTTCAATTTAAACGAAAAAACGAAGTTGGTGGTCTACTGCCCCTGAACCACGTGGCGTGACCCCGTAGATCCCACTTTAGGCACCCTTTTGCTAAAATAGTGAATTCTTTGGAATAAGAAAGGAGAAAAATAGGCTCCTTTGGGCCTTATGCATATACATAACATCTGCACTTGACCCGAGAGTCCCTTAAAAAGTTGCATAGTCACCCACTTTCCAGTTACATCTATTATGGTAGTCTATTATTTATAATTTCAACTCTTCTTGAACCCCGTACCTTCGAAGACAATCCCTTACCGTTACGGTTCCTTACAAAAACTAACTTCATAAATACAAAAAAAAGGCTTAAAAACTACGGAGATGTCAAGTTACGATGACTAACCTAGAAAAACGAAACAAACATCCAAGAGTCAAGAGATTTCATGCGTAGATCAAGCTAGGTCTATTGAACTTTTTAAGACCTAGTCTGTTTTACCTTTTACTTAGTAAGTAGTACATGTATTACTTACTAAAAACTTTCGTTTTCGGTTGTATCTTAAACTAAACTGAAAGTGGAGAAAAAGTTCCATATGGGCGAGTACTAACCGCCTTAGGCTATTGTCCTACGACTAGGACCCTTGCATTTTCGTCAGTCTTACGAAGGACGCTGACCGCTCTCTACCTACGTATTGTGTTAAGGTGTACTTTTTGTCCCTAACTGGCCCGTAAATCATGGGGTGGGCGACTTTAATGTGCTTAGTGTACGTAGTTCAACACCTACGGGGCGATAGTTATGGTACAGAGGCCTATCCTAACCCTCCTTTTAACGATTCAATGTTTGAAAGCCGGCAATTGTTCAGAGATAACTATGCGGGAGCTGGTGGAGCTGTAAACTACGGTTTGATGAGCAATTTGCGGGGTTCTTTCAGTGGCATCACCTCTATGTTGACTGGGAAAAGTGGAAGTAGTTACGGAGGCGCTAGTTACGGAGGGGGCTCAAGTCATAGTAGCGGCGGGCAATGTTGTGGAGGAAGCTATTCCAAAGACGAACAACAAATTCTACCTGGACTGGCCCTCACTGCCTTATCCTTCTTGCTGTTGTACTTGATCTTCCAAGCTCGCGCTACGGGCCGCAAAAAGCGAACTGTGACTTCTCCCAACGAAGGTAAAAAATTGAATGGCTTGTAATCAAAC
This sequence comes from Lepidurus apus apus, assembly GCA_022832285.1. Classification (NCBI taxonomy): domain Eukaryota; kingdom Metazoa; phylum Arthropoda; class Branchiopoda; order Notostraca; family Triopsidae; genus Lepidurus; species Lepidurus apus. Next base: position 17,930 of record JAGJRO010000354.1, on the reverse strand, counting down.
GTTACACATTTGTGTGGTTTTGCACCTTTACTCCGGCTTGCCTTTTTCACTTTCCTACACTCTCCTACCTAAACAAAGAAAGTTAAGGAAGCGTGCGGATGACTCACTTTCTCTTCAATTTTTCACTGTTGAGTGATGGAAAGACGTGTTACATGGTTCAGTACCGGGGCAAAGACTCTCGACCTCCCAGCTTTAGTTTCCGAATTGCCATGCCGGGTTACGGCAGTCCTGATCTCACCAACAATGAAACTGACGAGTGCTCCATGACTCATTTCCTATTCATTTTTTCCTTGTTGAGCGATGGAAAGACATTATAGGTTGAGCACTATAGGTACATGGTTGAGCACTAGGGAACGACTCCCGGCTTCTAAGCTTTAGTTTCCGAATTGCCATGCAGGTTACGGCAGTCCTAATCTCAACAACAATGAAACTGAAGAGTGCATGACTCACTTCCTATTACGTTTTCCTTGTTGAGCGATGGGCAAAAAGCACACGAAGGCAAGCCGGAGAAAGACTACGAATCCAGGGATCACTCTGCTTCTACAGTCTATTTTCTAAATTTTCTAATTTTTCTAAACTAATTTTCCACTTTCAAAAGGTTTTGCGTATGAAATTTGAAAGGTAATTAATGTTTAAAACGCAGCAACAATTAGAGAAATATGGTTAATGGAAGGATATAATGTTCTGGTATTTCGCTTTCGGTTTTCTAATTATAAATCTTTCCTTCATTTTAAAACATAAATTTAAAGCGTATTGTAAAACGTTCTACATTTTGTCGGATGTTTGCTCCGCACAGGCGAGCGGTCATGAGCATCCCAATTAAGGTACCCACACATGGAATTTGCGTCATTTTGAACGTGAAAACCCTCCATCTGTACTGTACCTATAGGTACGTCAGGTGAACCAAAGCCAGCTGCTTCCAATAGCTCCGCCCCTACTCCCAGCCTACTCGTAACGGTATAACCATCCATGCCCAGTCCAGCTCCAAGGTTTACACACTCCTCTGTAGCCAGTCTTCCGGATTGCGTCCTCCGATCCAGTACATTCAATTCTTACCTTCAATTCTCCGTCAAGTTTTATTTCCCTTCTTGAAGTGCTTCGAATTCAAGTAGCAATTCTCTTTTTATACAATTCAGAAGGAATTCCAAAGAAATCCCAAAGAAATGAAGCGTTTCGTGGTAATGTGTATCTGTGCATTGGTGGTAGTCTCTTCGTTAGTCATGTTAACTGACACCACCACCACCGAAGTGGGCGTGGTGGTACCCCAGAAGGCTAACGTCACCTTAGTGGGATTGATTACAGACTTGGCGATGAATCTAAACGACGTTTACCAGAAACGAAACATAAGAGACGTTGACGCTTTAACTAGTCTGTCCCGTACTTGGGACAGTATTCCCGAAGTCACTGGCCGAAGATTTGCCAGTACGGGAGGCTTGGCGGGAGCAGGCAGCAATAGCTACGAGTACGCACTCCCGTCATCCTACGGCGCAGCTAGCAGCTACGGCTACGGTGGTGGTAGTGGAGGGTATAGCAGTGGCGGATGCTGTAGTAATTCGTATTCTTCTACGAACGATCTGCTGCCTATTCTGGCGTTGGTAGCTCTAAGTTTGTTACTCCTGTACCTGATTACACTCGCTACTACCACCACTGCTGGTCGCCGTAAACGCGATACCGACGACCCTCTCTTATTGGAGGACGATGACTCAGGTAGACATTTAACGTGTTCTTTTAAGCTAATAAATTAAATTTACCTTTACGTTTGCTTAAAAACTATTAGTTCACTGAAAGCTCTTGTGTCTGAATTAGATTTTAGTGTTTGGTTTCTAATATGTTGGTAATTATGATTATTTAACCAATTTGTAGATCTTTGGGGTAATTTTTAAGCATTCCAAAGATTTGGAAAGTTTTCTTAAAGACTAATTAAAGAATCTGCGTAGTTTTCACCAAATAATCATACCGAAAGTCCGAAACGCAATCAGGATCGCTTAAGCTTGAATCATTACCGTCTGCCGCAAGGAATACCGCTCTCTTTTGATCCTAAAAACGAATGTCTCTGGGCCTTCTTAACGGCATCTTTGTCACACTTATAAGTAAAGGTCTTTTAAATCCACGCTTGGCTGCAATTGGGTGAAAAAAACGGCATGAAAGAATATGGTCATTCTAGTGTCAAATCATAATCAAAGGCAATGTCGTGTGTTGGGGAGTCGCTGGTCGCGCGAGGAACGTAAAACTCCCGTAAAAAGGATGTGGGTGAAACTGATATCATTCTTATACCTCAAGACGCCTTGCCCCTATCACTCTAGACACTCCTTATACCTTCTAAATCAATCTATAATCTGGTTGAAATAAATCCAAAAATGGGAATGGCGAAGAGTCCTAAAGATGTGAACGAAAAGACAGAATTTGGAGGTAAATAAAGAAAACAAAAATGCATACTCCACAACAACAATAACCACGTATGACAAGAACCGTTCTATTGAATCTGTCTAATTGAACGCTAGAAATCACGTAGTGGGTTCCCAAATTTGGAAAAAGGAGCATAAGAAACTGTTAGATAATCGAAAAAATCAACTTATAATGACAATTGTTCGCAAAATGTACTTGTGCCTTCATTGCAGTTTCCTCGTTCTTTCTGCTTTTGATAACCGCACACATAACTGTGGTGGTCGAATCCGACCTTAGTGGAATGTGATTAGTGACCTTAGTGCGAACTTAGTGGAATGTGATTACAGATCTAGTCATCATTTTCATCGACATTTCCGGCATTAGAAGAAAGAAAGATGTCTATTGGCTCACTTCCCTTTCTCGTACGCTGGAAAGCAATCCTGAAATTACTGGCAGTCAATACGCTGGCTCGGAAGTAATAGCTATACGATTCGTATACTGCCTGCCGTCCTCTTACGGTGGAGGGTACGGTGGCTGCGGCTGTAAAACACCCTCCCTACAACGGTTAATTTCCTATCAACCCTACCTCTTGGCCCTATCAGCCTTATTGATGCTAAATGTCCCGAATCTACCTCTCCACCACAACACCAAGAACGAAGGGCACTGGCAAACGTTCTACTACGTTTTTATCCAACCGTACAACGAAGACTTGAGTACAAACTTACGAACCTCCAATTTTTAACTTGTTTAATTGAAAATTATCAGAAACTTCACTACAATTCACCCACGTCCTCGAGAATTCTCTTCCAAAATTCAGAAAATTATCAGAAATTTCGCTAAAATAAACTTTAATCAAGTTTTAAAGCTTCCATCCTTCACTAAACACATCTTGCAATTAGTTAGGAAAGATTTTAAAACTCCAACAACGAATAAGAGAATGGATAAAAATACTGATAGAGTCAACACATCCCATTAACTTCATTCAGATTCGAAGCTATTATCAACTCCTTTACAAAAGCGCCTCCTTTTCTTAAAAAAGAAAACAAGACTTAACGGAAATTTGTCACACACTTCTAAGAGATCGCGCTTGGTTGAACTCGGAGTGTAAGTTTACTATCGCACTCTATCGTCTTAAAAGCACTAATACCCAAAGTCACCATGCTGTAATGTGTTCTAGAAAGACTTTGTTCCGCGACTTGCACCGGTTTTACGCCCCTACCAGCTTATAAGGGGGGGTGACCTCCAGTTATTATGACTAGGCAATGCCTTTGAATCCCACTCCACATGGGTTTACAAAATGACGAAGCAATTACTCATGCCTAAAAATATTAAGCTCTTTGTCGTAAGTTTCTTGTGTGTGTATCTTCCTATTTTTATAACAAAAGTCGGCAGGATGCAGGTGTAAAGCGATTTCAATTTTTCGCACAAGTCGACAAAATCACAGCTAAAACGAGAAGGAAGTGTTACCCTACCGTAAAGCTAACTCTTTTCAAAACTTCCCATCGTTACCTCAAGTTTACTACCTTAATAATAAGTTAAGCAGCCAAGCGCAAAATCTTGGAGGGAAAAAAGAAGAAAATTGCTCACGATTTAGTTATATACTCTTCAGTTCCACTACACACGTGTCTTTAAGATGCTCCCATATAGTACTTTTTTTTAACCTAAGCTTTCCTATAATCTATCTTGTACTTCGGGAAAAAACGTTTAACTTTATACAATAGACCTACCCCGCCTTCTTATCCAAACCAGACCTCTAATTGAGCCACCAACGAACAAGTGGACAGAAGTAATCATTCTTAAACTTTGCCTAACGTAGAGTGTGCTACCAATTTTTTTATTTCGCGTTCGCGGTCACGTTCGAAGTTCGCGGTTTTGATTTCACATTAAACAACAGAATTCAATAGTGAATCGTTAGTCTGAACTATGAGTACAAAATGTTTCGCAGAATCTGGCCAACAGTGAATGTTCCAACAAAGAAAATCCCGACTAACATTTGCAGTTCCCCCTTTCGAAAGCAACAATGAAAAATCTTGAGAGAAAAAAAAAGACAGCGTTACCTTACGTCTTTCTGCGACAGTCATTGAAGTCTATTTATGAGACAGATTGTAGTTTCTTTGTACCTTGCATAGCAGTGACAGAATGTTGCAACTCCTACATTTAATGTTCAGCTATTCAAACGCTCAACAGTTCCTACACTCAATGACGATGGTTTCGGCATCCAAATGCGGAAGCAATGAACCCAAGAATGAAAAACCAACGCAAATTTCACTGTTGGACCAACAATGAAACTTCGCAATTCACCTTCTCTTTGCATTCAATGAAAACTCACGAATCCAATGTTAATAGAATCCAATGTTAATCAACAATGGAATCTTTCTCTTATCGTTTTGGCAAAAGTGAAAATGTAAAGAATGCCAACAAAGAAAATCCGGCACTCGGAGTCTTTTTGAGATAAAAACGAGTGCCCTTATTCGCTTACAAGTTTACAACAGTGAAAAAAGGAAAACAAGAGTAGAGCTTATAGAAGCACTGATCTCTATCACGAGAACATGTTCAACGCCTATGTAAACCCTTATACTGTGGCCTATGCCTTACACAAATCCAATTTACTAGTGATTATAGGTTATAGACAGATAATGCCTATAATTGCATTCTACAGTCTACTGGAGAAAGGTTGTTTACGTCCAGCCTTTCTCGTTTGTTTTTTCGCTAAAACCTAAAACTAACATTACCGCATGAGAGGCGAACTACATAGAAAATTACCACGTATAGAATTAAGACGTAATTGAACAATACGTATTCAATTGACTCCCTAAAATTAAGCCCTAGCCTAACATGAAAAAAGTCCTCCGTGTTGGGGATTTATTTGTTTTTTGCCCCTTTGTCCTTTCACGACATGAGACATGTAGAGGATGACGCGTGAAAGACGCAGCAGCAGCGGCAACGGAAATGCAGCGATCCGTAACATGGGATAGCTACAATTAGGTGCATTGACATCCCCGACTGCGTTTTTGCCTTTCGAGACATGACCGAGCAAGGTGGTTACCCTCTGCAAGTACTGAACAATACGCTAACGTTTAATAAAGTCCCGCCTCCTTACGAAACGTTCGGTTTCATAACCTTCCCTAGCTACTAGCTCTCTCATTGGTGGAAAGCGTCAGTCTCAATTCAGCCGGCATGGGTGCAGGTCGTGCCTCTAGAGCGCCCTTGTCTAAGTAGTTGTTCCTAGTAGTGTTTAAGCTACCTCAGTGGTGATCATGGTGAACCTGAGCTCCACGATTCTGCTCCTCACACTAGTAGTAACTGTCTCTATTGTATTGGACCAGAATCAGAGTCATAGTTTAGCTATCGAGTCGCCTTTAATTGAGAAAGAGGTAGATAATGCAGACTTTCTGGCCATGTCGGATGCTTTTGAGCGAACCGAGTTCAAGGCAGATCTCAGTGATTTTCAGTGTAAAGGAGAAGAGTGTGGGGACGTGACCCATGCGTTGTTCAGTATCGCGCATCGGTTTATAGAGCCGCATGTAGTGCTTTACAGTTTCCATGACAACGGGAAGTTGCAACGCCACGTTCGCTCGGATCGCTCGAATGATTTGCCTAACTTTGATCCGGGGAATCAAACGATTCTCCTGAACGCCACAGGAAGAAGTCGGGCTAATCCTTCAAGCAGTGATTTTTACTCAGCCTATTTCGCGAACAACCAGCAGCAGACCCCTAGTATTCGCCAAAGGGTGGCAACGATTCGCAATCCAGACCCGGATACCTACGATACGAGTACCGCTGCCATCCGAAAGTCCAAATACAACCAAGCGAGCCTTTTGGCCTTAGCAGATGAGAGTTACGGAGGGGGCGGGACTTACAGTGGCCCGTCTTATGAGGGTAGTTCGTATGATAGTTATGGCGGGGGTGGCAGTGGGTATGGAGGAGGCAGTTATGGGGGCTATGGAGGGTACGGAGGGTACCAGTGCTGCACCCAAAAGAAAGATTCATTGTTACCCCTTTTGGTTGTCGGAGCGCTAGGTCTGCTCGCCTTCTATCTGTACCTGCAAAGTACCACCACTGCAGGGCGCAGGCGTAGAAATGCTGACGGTACCTACAGTGACGACGTGGAAGACGAGGGTGAGGGTGGTACATTTCTACCCTAACATTTAAGCCCTTTATCACTCTAAGACCCCAATTTTCTTGTTAAATACGCGTTCATAACTCGCATTTAAGAAGGAAATTTAACACGAAAAAGAAAATTCCTTATTTTTTACTTTATTATATTTGTACAATTTTTGATTGACAATACTGCCACGCCCAATTCTTGCAGGGTCTGGAGTATCTAGTATTATGAATATGTAATATTAAGTATATTAAATAATTAATTATAACTTATTGGCAATTTGGTTGTTCTGATTTTTGGTTGTTTGTTATGTTAGGTAATTCGGAAAACAAACTAATAAATTAAATGTTTTTCTATCCTTTTTTTTAGTCACTTTGGACGGCTCGACGTGGTTGAGTCTGATTCACGAACTTTGGGAGCAAGACGGAGTGGTAGACGACCCATCATGTGCACAACACACCTTGTGCCGAATGAATTACTTGGCCATGTCCGCACCAGGGCAAGCAGGGTGGGCCGTTTCTATGTCCAGGTACGGAGAAAAATTCTAACGCAAGAAAAGGGTTGGAAAAAAAAATGGAACTGCTGATAATTAATTGAAGTGTAACATCTAACCTCCATTTTTTATTTTTATCGTGTGCAGTATGCCGTTGTCTTACCTACTCCATAACCGACATAACGGCGGATTCACCATGTATATGGACGCCTCCCTTTTGGGCCGGACCGGAGCCAATTGCAGCAGTTTGTTCAGTAACTGTTCACGCTTACACTAAACGATTACGTTTTTTCTCCTTTATGGAAAAAAAACGAAAGATTAATACCATACAGTTAAAAAAGGGCATCTATAAGTATTAGCTTTTTTTACTGTCTCTATGGGAACATGAGTTTTATGAACAGAAATTGTCGCTTTGTTATACTCTAAAACCCATATCGCAGCATTTCCGGAACATTGTATGAAGTTCAAACATTTAAAAGCCAGTGAGATGGAAGGTATACCTCGTAAGATGCATTAAAAACCGTCCTATATAACTTTGGGATTTTTTTTCAAATTTACTGGGTCATGTAATGTACTGGGTCATGTGGTTAGGGAATTCTGTGGTCTATAAATATTCGCCATATATATGCACGGGGATAACTCATCCAACTGTTAAGTTAGCGGTGGGAGATGACTGGGGGGATGGTTTTCTCTTTTTTAAGAAATTTTGTTCTGTTTTGTTGTTAACTTATGAAATACATTCACTAATTCAAGGAAACCGCGGAATTTTGAGAAACTGACGAATTATTACCGTACTGTTATTAATCCCATTTGCAAAATCCATAATTTAGCACGCTAATATGATCAGCGCGATTATTTCTGGGTTTATCCTATTAATGCAATTTTATTTTAAACTTAGGCTACTGATTTTTTTTACCCGTTGAAAAAAAAAACTAAGGCTATCGAGTGAAGGAATACCAAGCCAGGGCAAACGCTTCGCGTCACGGGGAAGAAATAACGTTCGCACGGTGATCCTTAGCTATTCATTATTGCGTTGACCGTTGTTTGTGCCATTTGGCGAGGTAAGCCGAAGTAACGCTTCGACTCTCGGCATCACGTTATGAGAAAACGTCAGTAAGGTTTTACATTTAGACAGGGTTAGCTATACATACATTGAAGCCGGAGGCTAAGGTTGATAAACACTTCTTCACACGTGATAGGAAATCACGCAAGGTTTTAAATATAAAAACGCTTGTTTAATTCAACTCTTGGCTTAGAAGATCGGTTAGTTCGTTGGCTAGCTTTGGGATAAGTTATCGGGCTATTACGCAGTAATTTTAGCACTAAAACTGCCAAAATACGTGACTAAATCCCAAGCGCTTCACTCCAGCAGTCAAGGGAGAAAATAGCGCTTACGAACGTTTTTAGAACCCCGCCTCCACGCCATGGGTCACGTGACGTCTCAAAAATCCGTCTGCTCGACTTTGCGAGACTTTCCACGCAAATTTCACCTAATCTATTCGGGGCTATCATTGCAAAACAAAAATTGATCTTACTGTTACTGTAAAAATGTGTCAAACTTACGTAGTGTACGCTATAATATGCCTACGCAGTACAACAGGTATGAAAATACGAAATTACTGGCAAAATACGAGGCTAAATCCCAAGCGCTTCACTACAGCGGTCAAGGACGAAAAATGGCGCTTGCGAACGTTTTTAGGACACACCCCACGTTCCGGGTCACGTGGCACCCCAAAAAGTTGTCGGCTCGACCTCGCAAAACTTTACATTTTAATAACGCCTAAACTATCCGTGCTAGAATTGTAAAAAAGGTGTCAAACTTACGTAAGCTGCAAGATTCATACAACAGGTAAGTAAGTTGTTTATTTCAATATTTTCCTAATTCATTAATTGACGGTTTTCTCAAGATTCACTGTTAAGACGCTACGGATCCGTAAAACTAATCCGCTAATCTCTAGAATTCAGTGGAAGTTTGCGTAGCTCTTTTATAAAGATAAAACCTACATTTAATGTTCTACGTAAGGTATAGTATAACCCAGAAAAAATTTCAAAGTTATTTGGGTTGAAACCATGAAAATGAAAACACAAAAAATCTTCTAAATTTAGCCATAAAACCTTGTAAAAACCAGCGGCATTCCACTTGATATTCGAATCGGCAAAAAATATCTCTTTTAAAGAAGCTTTAAGTGGACGCATGCGGTTTACGGATGGTTTAATGTTTATAATAAACTTAATACGAGTCATCACACATCCAATGCAAGCGTCAATTTCACGAATGGCTGTTTAACATGTTTTTCTCTGCCTTTTTGCCCCTCTAAATAAAAACAATTTTTTGCCCCTACACACCACAAAGGCACGCGTCGCTAATTACGAGTGTGAGTTTTATCCTTGAGTGAAAAAAATAAATAAACAGAAATAAATAACCAAGTGGAAACACCCACAAAGTATCCCTCCAGAAAAACAAATCGGTAAATGATATTTTGTCATATTTATTATTTATTACTCTAAAAAAAGGATTTCCTAAGATTCTGTCCGCTGTGTTTGCGTTTCTTCACAAAACGCAATTGGATAAACTTCACTATAATGTTCCACAAAATGGACTTCTAATCCATTCCGAATAAACTCGGGCAAATCATCGAAATCTTTCCGGTTCTCTCCTGGCAAAATCACGCATTCCACGCCCACTCGCTTGGCCTTCAATAAATAAGTTAATAAATATTAGTTCTAAAATATAAAAAATAGATAAAATCTTAAAGTAACTTACAGCAATAATTTTCTCTTTAATTCCTCCGACTGGCAAAACCTTCCCAGTAAGCGAAAGTTCTCCCGTCATGGACACATTATGGCGCACTGGTTTATTCGTTGCGAGCGACAAAAGCGCAGTCACGATAGTGCAACCTGCACTGGGACCATCTTTCGGAGTCGCTCCCTTCAATTTCCAAAATGTTCATTAATATCCTCTCAACTCTCTCTCTTCAAACGTTAGCATGATGCTATAGAGCATGCCCTTGTAGTTAAACTGGCATCAAGATACCTATCCCTATCTTTAGTAATACCAGGGATATTCATGGTAAAAAAAAATTCAGAATTTTTTTGTTTTGTTTTTAATTTTAAAAACATTTTCTTCCACATTTTTCTTAAAAAACTTTTAATAATTTTCTTAGATTAAAGATAGAAAATAATTTTTTGCAAAAGAAAAGCGTTTTACTTAAGTCTTCTATATGAAAAACATGAAAATTCTGAAAATGACAAAGAAATAAATAGAAAACAAATAGAATGAAGGAGATAATAGGGGTAAACTTACCTCTGGGACATGTAAATGTATAAAGCCTTCTTGCAGCAGTCGATTGTTAGGATCTTGTTCCATTAGGAACCGTTTAGCGTATGTGTGGGCAATCTGGGCCGATTCTTTCATCACATCGCCCAGATGGCCGGTTAATTCCAAGCCTCCTCTGCTGAAATCGTTCTTCTTGTCATCGTCATCATCATCATCCTTGTTCTTTTTCGCTTTCTCGCTCTTGTTCCTCAATGGGCGACTCAAGGACGTCTCAATAAACAGAGTAGAGCCCCCTTAAGACATAAAAACGATTATGAACTGAACGCTATCATATTCCCCTTTCGCTAAGGAAGCTCTCTTTCTTTACCCATTGCTGTCCACGCTAAACCCATGACCACTCCAGCTGGTGTCACGTCGTACATTCTGTCGTGGGTGAAGATTGGTTTGCCAACATACTCTTGTAGATTCCCGCTGCTAATCTCTACCGCGTCAATTTCCTTCTTCACCAGCTTAAAAGCCGCCTTTCTGAAGATCTGTCCAAAACAAATAATAATAAAATTACCATCCATGAAATTCCAATAAAAAATTCCACAAATCCAACTAACTACTACGTTCTCCAATGAAGTCAATTAATTAAATTGGTTGGCTGGTTAAATTAAAAAAAAAAAAAATGAAGTCAATGAAATGCAATAAGCCCACGAATGAAAAAGCAAAGTAAAGTTTCATTGACGGCCCAACAATGAAACTTTCATTGTTACTAAGGGCTTCCAATACTTAAGCATAGGAAAACCGTCCTTATGTCAGTTCTTCCTATTAAGGCTTGCTTTTCAATGCGTAAACATAGCAATATCGCCCTTATTGCATTTTGTTGTTAGTAAGGGCTTGGTTTGTTGGGTTTGTCGTTAGTAAGGCTAGTTTATTGACGGCCAACTGACGGCCCAACAATGAAACTCCTCCCCTCTCTCTTCTCGTCTTTCGTTTCGCAAGGGTGAAACTCACGGGCCAAGAACGACATCAGAATTCACTGTTGTTCAGTAGTGAATTCTGTCTCTTCCCCTGTGTCTTTTGCAAGAGTGAACATATGAAAAATTCCCCATAAGGAAAATGGAAAAAAAAAGAATTAGGTGAAATAATTAATGAGATTTTAGCCCAGTTTCTTAAAAGAATAGTTTGGGACATAATATTTACTTTATCAATTTGTTTCTGCAAATTTCTGACTCCGCTCTCCCGGCAATAGGCTTTGATCAAAGTGTAAAGCGTACTTTCATCAATTTGCACCTGGGCTTCAACCACGCCCGTTTCTCTTCGCGCTTGGGGGATCAAATACTTTTGCGCAATGTTGATCTTCTCTTCCGCGACATAGCCAGACACATCAATCATCTCCATGCGGTCTCTTAACGGCTCAGGAATAGTGTCCGTGACATTAGCCGTGCAAATGAACAGCACTTTGGAAAGATCAACCGGAACGTCCAAGTAATGGTCCATGAAATTCTTGTTCTGTTCAGGATCAAGTAGTTCCAACAAGGCCGAAGAAGGATCTCCTTGATACCCTCTTCAAGAAACCCCCACAATTCCAAAATTCCACAAAAAACAACAAAATTAACCTCAAAATAACACACAATGTTAAAAAATTTCTCAATTTAATACAAAAAATGGAATAAAAAAATTAACCTCAATCACACAAAATGTTCAAGAATTTCTCAATTTTATTTAAATTTAATAAAAAAAATTAACCTCAAAATGTTTAAGAATTTCTCAATTTAATTTTTTTTTTTACCTGCCAATTTTATCCACTTCGTCAATCAAAATCAAGGGATTCTCCGTCTTGGTCTTCTTGAGGCATTGAATCGCCTTGCCAGGCATCGCTCCGACATAGGTACGTCGATGGCCTTTGATTTCCGCTACATCCGTCATTCCGCCCACCGAGAAACGGAAGTATTCGCGACCAAGGGCGCGCGCAATGGACCTTGCAATGGAAGTTTTGCCCACTCCTGGTGGACCATACAAGCACAGGATCTTTCCTTGGGTCGTGCCTTTCAATTGACTAACCGCAATAAATTCTGCAAAAAAATTAAAAAATATAAAAGCGAATTAACTCGCTAACCCAGTAAATTTCCGCCCTAAGCCAACGCCCATTTAGCACAAAAAAATAAAATAATAAAAAAAAAGTTTTATTTTACAAATCAATTTTTTGAAAGGTTTATTGTACCCAAAATCCGCTTTTTGACGTCTTCCATGCCATAATGATCCTCGTCAAGGATTTCCCCTGCTTTGTGCAAGTCCATGTTGTCTTCCGAGCGAACGCCCCAAGGCAATGTCGTCAACCAGTCGAGATAATTGCGAGTCACGTTGAATTCAGAGCTGTGGTTGTCCAAGAAGCCGAGTTTGCTCAACTCTTCGTCAATCACTTCCATGACGGCTTGAGGAACGTGTTTTTCCTTGAGCCGCTCGCGGAATTTCTCTTCGATGGCGTCTTTATCGTCTTTTTCGAGGCCGAGCTCCTTTTTGATGACTTTAAGCTGCTCTTGGAGCATATATTTGCGATGTTGCGTCTTCACTTTTTCTTCTACTTCCCTTCCAATCTTCTGTTGCAGTTTACTCAGCTCCAGTTCCTTCTTTAACAGCGATAGGGACAGCATCAAACGCTTCGGAATCTACAAAAAGACCTTAATTACCTTTTGTAATCCAAAAACGAAACCGAAATGAAACGAAAGAAATTAAAGAAATTAAATTTTACGTTAGTTTCTTCCAAAACTTGCTGCAATTCAGCAGGCTCGGCTCCTGTTAAGGCAGCTCCCAAATCTGACAGATAAACTGGATTATCGACGACTCTTTGTCCCTGATGCAGCATTTGTTGGATCGATTCGCGATATAAAGGGTTTAGTGCGATGATATCTCTGATGGTTTTGATGATTTCTTGTGTTAACGCCTAAAAAGATACATTTTAAAAGAATTTTTTAAGAAAACTCTGAAAGTTTTCCGAAAGTTAAGAGCTTAAATCCTTTAAAATCGAAGTTAGGTTACTTTAACTTCCTCGTTTAGGGTAAAACTCTCATTTGTGACGTTCTCCACCTCGACCATGAGCACAGAAGGGTGTTTTTTCTCTTCCTTGACTTCTTTTTCGCTCGTTTCAGGCGCTTTGTCAGTACTTTCAGGCGCTAAAGTAGGCTTAGAGTCTTTAACAGCTGCCGGAATGGTTTCATCTTTGCGTTTCCGTGTTCTTTTCCTTCGTTGCGAGGTCTTGTCGTCTATAACGGTGTGAATCGAAGTGTTGTGCAGCGGAAACCGCAATCGAACGACTGATATTAATTATTTTCGCCAAAGAAATTCGAAATTCAAAACATCAAAAGTTTTAGTAACTATTTTTTAACCTTGTGTTGCTTGTTCTTCCACAGCCTCTTCGTATAAAGGTCCTAGGATTCGAATCCTTCGATGAGCCATGACAATCATTCGCAATTTGTCGCCCAAATCTTGCATTTCATGGATTTGCACAAAAGTGCCCACGGGATAAACATCATTGACATCTTGTATGACTTCAGTTTCGGTACTAGAATGAAAAAAAAAATAGATTTGTAGGATCTTAAATCAAAATAAACTGTAAAAACTGAAAGTAAACCGAAAGTTTAGAAAGTAAATGTAAAGTGAAAGTATAAGATACCTTTCATCCTTTTTCACGAAAACGCCAGCATAGGGTTGGTTTAGGCGAACTTTACGGCGGATGAGGTCAGCGAGGTGTTTGTCGCTCACTTCGATAATCTTGATAAATCGAGGGAAAACGGGGTTTCGATTAATAGCGATCATAGGAACGCTGGGCCAGACATCGGGGATGGTCATAGTGGCGGGTAGGGAGTGAAACACGGTGGGGTTGTCCTGGGCATATTCATTCTTGGGCTCGCCCGACACAATGGCGTCGTCTGGCTTGTCGCCGTTTTCATTGTTGTCATTGTTATCGTTAGCGCTGCTGGAATAGAACCGTAGCGAAGCAATGGAACTACGGTTAAATGGATTCAAAGTAAACGAAGATCTGGAACTGGACGAGATTTTATGGAAGGTTAAATCGTTCGAAACTAGGGTCCAGTATCTTGAACCGCCCAAAACGCTGCATTGGCGAATTGTGGAGGGGGAGGAGGTTAAGCGATAGGCAGCTATTATCGTGTTTGTGCTGGTTTTGCGCCATAGATTCGACGCTGTGAGGGATCGTTTCCAGAACGTTCCTTGCCGGGCTATCTGGAGTGCCATTATTTAATATTTGTAATAAACCATGCAATGTCTGCTAAAGAATGTAATTATAGTCTTTGGATATTAGCTTATATAATTGTTGATACTTTTTAGTGCATAGCACTTCAGTTTCAATGGTTTGAATTTTTTCGAGGTTGCATAAGCTTGTTTTCGAAGAAAACAACAACGAAAAGACTCATGGACGTAATCAAACACGTTGGTAGAATGGCGAGCAGTAGAAGCACTACACCATGCATTTAGCGAGCGACGATGGCGCCAATGTTGATGAGATACTAGGTTTTGAACTAAATACATGGATAAATGTGAATTTAAAAAAAAATTTGAAACGACGTAGGCTTTCGCCCATTGTCTAATTAAACGATAAATGTGGAATATGGTCTCAATTAAACAAAACTATAGTAGGTTTAAATTTCATTAAATAATTTCATTAAATACTTTTCATTACATAACTTCATTAAATTTAGATAGATGGTTTAATGAATTGGCTAGGATTGTACTGTGCATGTATTAATATTGAGCACCGGATTCTTTATACAAGAAATGGATGACTACGGTTCCTTTAGGTGTCTCGATCATTTCTTGGTGGGAAATTAGGAAAATGGCTGCAATACCATAAGCGAGACATGGGATTCCTAAAAAAATAAGATATAAAGGATTATAGGGTATAATTAGAGAGGAAATGTACCCAGGTTCATGACCTTGATGATTCGGAAGAATCGATCTTCGAGTCCCAGATCTTCAGGTGGTCGTTGAGTACAGTGGTATTTGATAAAGGGGTAGCAACCCGTTCTTAGTACGTGGAAGTTCTTATCGCCTACTTGCCAATTAAAATGAGACATTCCCCATTGATCGTCGTAGATATCCCTGTAGCGAACGAAATACGAAGTCCAGGGTGATTTGTTTTGCTGAAGGCAATAGGTTAGAACTTCGGATGACTTTGGCTTCTCTTCACGCCCATTACAAATGCTTCTTGAATTGTGTAAATGGCTTGCATTAAATCTTATTAACCGGCTATATGACTGTATAAAGCAGTATCCTTTCAAGCCTCGAAACATTGAAGCTTGCATAAATCGAATCTAAAGCGAAAAAAAGTATGTTAAGTGACCAAAACAAGATGGCGCTTCCCGCGCTTTTCGTGTTTGGAAAAAGGCGTCTCTCTTGTGAACTCCTCTAGGATTGCTTTGTTATTGTTTAAATAAGGGGTGTAGCTGCCCTTGTTTACAGCTATATGAATAAAATAAAATAGAAATAAATAGCTCAAATTCAGCATAATGTTATTAAAATACGCTGTGTTAAGTCTGATTTGGCTGGGAAGTACTGTTAACAGTCAGCTGATAAACATCCGTGACCATTCTTACCTCAGTCTCTACCGTAAGGTATGTAAGAAGATGTTTATATAGAAATTCTCTTACGTCTTAGCTTCGCCTAAATTTCTCATTTATTAGCATGCATGGAACCTTATGTTTTAATTTAATTTTTTATGTTTTTGAATCTCTAGAGGTATTAATCAAGTAGGATGCTTTATAACCTAGCTAGTCTTATTAAAACACACACGCTATTGAGCTTTTAAATGAGAAAAAGAAGGTTCTGTTACTGAAGCTAGACTACTCAAGTAAATAAATGTTGGAAAGATTACCTTACCAATGAAACTAACATTATAAATGGGATATTCGCGCCATCTATTGTTACTATAAAGAAGGAGCGGTGGAATCGAAGGCGCGGTTTGAGGAATACCATCTGAATCAATGCAAAACCGATTCGCATAGGCTTAAGATAATACAAGGAGTATTCTTTAAATAAGTTATAAAGAAGTTAGAGATTACATACTTATATGATGGCATATATTTAATATTAAACATGATTAATATTTATTACATTATTATTAATATTATTACTAATATTTTTAAATTATAAAAATTTAAATTTAATTAAATATTTTCGCGATTAACATTTTTTCGGTGTTAAATATTTTCAGATTGAAGCGTCCGTTAATCCAGGCTGTAACAATACCCAGTGTGCCAATCACAATGTAACTATTCTTCACCTGAAAGCAGTTGGAGAGTTAGATGTCCTCCATTTTTTATGGGATTTTACGAGTGTTCCCACTGTTTTGATGGCCCGAACAAATCTAAATAGTACTTTGCACATTGATTGGGACGCTCTTGTTTCTGGAGCTGAAAGCAATTGTATAAAATTCTCCGAAGAACCTTATTACTATTCTGCTGTACTTTTCACCAAGGTAGCTTGACCATAGAATTCCGGATATTTCTTTAATTATTTTAAATTATTTATGATGATGGGTTGATTAAAGTTTTGGGTTTACGATGACATTGGAGACGAAGCCAAATTTCCGCCGTTAAATGGAACAATCATCGCCTATCCTACGGATAACATCCGATTTAGTTTGAGTGGTATTGCCGTCAATAACACTAATACATTCGCAGCTGTATTCAACTCCGTGGAGAACGAAGAATACGGCACCAAAGAAGGAAATTTACAATTTTCGGTAATTTTTAGCTTACAATTTTTTACCGATTTAAAATGTCTCTGATTAAAAAGTTAAGCGCCAGTGGATTGCGCGACAGGAGTCCTGTGTTACCTCATCTCATGCACACAGAAAATTCCACGCAAGTTGACATTATAGTGGAAAATATGGAAGTTTGCTCGAACATCACCCATTCGCGAATAGCAGTTGAGGTTGTTCTGGTAAGCAGCGATTCTCCCAATCACAGCTTGTCTCTCGCTAGCCGCAAAAGCATGGATGATGAATATACTCCCGGGGTTTTCGAGGTGAGTGAGTAATATTTCATTCTTGGGGTGCTGGTTTCCATTTCATACGTGTTGGAGCTTAGTTTTCATTGTTGGTTTCGTGTCATACTCCTTTTTCACTGTGAAAATATTTCATGGTTGGAATCTTCAGAGGTGCTCATCCCCCCCAGGCCCAAGAGGAGTTCCCCCCTCCAACCCCTACAAATTCCCCCACTCCAACATTTCGAGGGGGGGGGATTCCCTTCAATCCCTCCCCCCCCCAAGAACATGGCCAAGAGGAGTTACTCCTCACGACCCCTCCCCCCATGAGCACCACTGGGAATCTTCGTAGTTGAACTGTGGGTGCCTTGTATTGTGAACGGAATTGAGAAACTGCGTTGACCAGTTGGCTCAACTGGCACTTTCGCGTGGACGGGGGTTCAGCTGGACGGTCGTTTTAGCGTGAACAATTCAACTAGATGGCTTGGCGCGCAGTTCAAAAACCGCCTTCCGTTCAACTGTGTCCAAGGTGCACAGTAGAACTCGGGACGATCCCTAAGCTGGACGGGCGTGTTACTGTCAACGCCTGTTCAACTCAGGGTGCGTTTTATTGTGAACTGTTCCGTTCACCAGTTCTTCCGTTGAACTGCTCTCGTTGACAATAAAACGAACGTTCTGCAGGT
>JAGJRO010000834.1:14160-41522 GCA_022832285.1 Lepidurus apus apus | reverse complement strand
TCTTAATTAATTTTAGCTACACAGTATCTCTTAGTGATATTTTATTTAACAGTTACTTTCAGTTATTTATCATTTTAGATAGATAATAGTAAAAAGAATTCGGTTTTTATTCTTATTTTAAATTTCCCGCTTCCTTGTGATAAATGAAGCCTATTAGAAATCGATTATTTTTTCCCAATATAGTAATCGATTTTTATATCGGAACGGAACGGGAACGCCTCGAAAAATGCTCCGAATGGAACGGAACGGAACGGCGAGAGCTCGCCAGAGGAACGGAATGAACGGCGTTCCGAAAACGACGCCCGTTCCAGAACACCGATCCCAACCCAATTCGAAATGCGAAACAATTTTCTGCGGCTGACCTCAAAAAGTCATCTCCGAGAAAGTGACACCGAAAATACAAACTCCGGTCTCGATTAATTTGGCAAAGCGTTTCCGCAATATTTAAATACGCTACCAGGTTATAAGGGAAGATACAAAGGAAAGCGGCGGTTTGCTTGGTACTTTAGGAAAACTCGAGAGGAATCACCCAAGAAGTCCTGATTATTTGTTAGAATTCTAAACCGTACTACACTATAAGTGTGATTGCTGAAACTTATTATATAATTTGCTAATAATTTTTTAACTACTTTGCCTTGGCTAAAACTGCTTTGAAAGAGAGAACCACAGTATAAAGGTTTACACGGTATGGTAACAGGGTATCCTTCCAATGTTAAGGTTTTCTGCCAACTTTCTCGGCCCCCAAGAGGATCTGTGGGGACGAAAATTTGCATGGGGGATGGACTCCCAGACTTCACAGAGTACAGAGAAAAAATATACAAAGGAAAGCGGCGATTTGCTTGGTACTGTAGTAAAGTAAAGAACTCTGGTAACTTTGGTAAAGACTTTATAAGAGTCTTTACCAAATTCGCCATCTAGCGGCAAGAATGGGCAAAATCCACCATTTTAGGTACGTTTTCTACAAGGCGCGTAAAGTAAACAAACCAAAACAACAACAGACAAGTGCCAGTCATTGTCTATTACATTGTGTTTTCTTATTTCGGATTCTGAAAAATTTTAGTTTAAGTAGCAAAATTTCTTGCTACTTAAACTTGTCCGTTGTTTTGGTTTGTTTACTTTACGCGCCTTGTAGAAAACGTACCTAAAATGGTGGATTTCGCCCATTCTTGCCGCTAGGGAAAGAATTTGGTAAAGACTTGCCCATCGTACCCTCATGTAGGCATTCCTAAGCTACTAGAAAAAGGGTTCGAGAAGAGAGCAAAAACATTCACAAAATGGGGGACTGGCGACCTTTCTCTCCGGTACTCCAGGGAGTTTGCGGCTGCCGTAAGATCCTACCTGCATTGCGCTTTGAAAACCGTCGTGATCTTTTTTGAACTGCACTGGGAGGTTTGTGAATGTACCCTTTGATTTTCTGGCCTTTTACCTGAATGTTACCCTGGGGAACGAGAAGGCCGTCAGAAAATCTTAACATTGGAAGATAGCCCTGTTACCATACTGTGTAAACCTTTATACTGTGGAGAGAACAGTCAGCTAACTCAATATTTCGCGTTACGCGGTTCGCCTTTCATCTATTAGCTAAATTGCCTCTTGTTACCGTAGCAACGGTTTCGTCATCATGCTAGATGCTAAAACCAATGATCGATTGTAGACTGTATCGATTACTTAATTATAATCGAAAATTGTGGCGTCGATTTAGTGATGTTCCAGGTCGCCATCTCCTTTACTGAGCTTTCTTTGTGACTTTTACCAGACGCTTGGGCAGTTAGTGAGGAATTTGTTATTATTGTATATTCATTTGTAGTTACCAAACAATTCAGAATGAAGCGTGGTTCAGACCGTGAAGCGTCGCCCATTAGTAAACGATCACGTTCAAGCCCAGGACGCTATGGAGACTCATCAGATGAAGACCGCGACCGTCGTCGGGGCCCCCCGCCTTCATGTAGGGATTCTCTCGATATCTTAAGTTTGGAAACGGAAAGGTTAAGATACTTTTAACTTAGAGGTGTATCTTTTGTTTTATTTGTCTGTTTCTAGCTCGTGGAAGATCACGTTCTCCATCGCCACCACGCCGGTATCCACCACCCCCTCCTGAACCCTCTTCTGGCTCGAAAAGCTATAAAATTCTTTGTGTGAGTTCTTTACATCCAAAAGCAAGTGATGACATTGTTAAAGATTCCCTATACCGCGAGTTCAAAAATTTTGGTGAGCTTAGCATCAATTTGGTCCCTGGTCCGGAGCCAGAGGACAGACTTGCGTACGTCTACTTTCGCAGTTATGAGGATGCCAGGGAAGCTAAGCAAAGTACAAACAAGCAACGTATTATTTTGTATGACAAACCCGTTGTGGTCGAAGCTGTGCATGAAGGGGGATCTTCCCGAGGAAGACCTAGATCACGCAGCCCAAGTCCACGCTTTGACGACAGACAAAGAGTATTTTGTTTTTTTGTTATTTGTGTGTGCGTGTGAATGTGCGTGGTCAAAGTTGAAGTGCCTAACCTGTTCGCTTGTAGGATCGTGATCGCTACCGTCCTCGTTCGCCAGAGGACCGACATCGCTATGAAGATCGTTATGAGAGTGGTGGACGCAGTTATGGTGGTGCTCCTCCTCCTCCCCATCGGGATTACCGTTCCCCTCCAGACTACGCCCCTCGACCCATCCCCACCCACCACGGTCTCCCACGGAGTGTACCTATGTACGCTCCGCCCCCTCCCCATCACGCCTCGCACGGTGGTGGTGGTGGGGGCGGTCACTATCGTGGGGGCTTCGAGCGTAATGAAAACAAGAAAGATCGATACCCCAATTACTTGCAGCATATTTCCCCTGAAGACGACCCTTTGGCCACACGCACGTTGTTCGCTGGCAATATGGAGATTAATATTACGGAAGAAGAGATCAGACGCATTTTCGGACGCTATGGTGTCATCGAAGATATCGATATCAAGCGACCGCCGCCTGGCACGGGCAATGCTTATGCTTTTATCCGTTTCGAGAACTTGGACATGGCCAATAGGTCTAAAGTAGCCTTGTCCGGTCAGTACATTGGCAAATTTCAATGCAAAATCGGCTATGGCAAAGCCACGCCCACCACACGCATCTGGGTGGGAGGATTAGGCTCGTGGACTTCCTTACCCCAATTGGAAAGAGAATTTGACCGTTTTGGAGCTATTAAGAAGATAGAGTATAACAAAGGGGACCCCCATGCCTACATTTGGTACGAAACTATTGACGCTGCAACGGCTGCTGTTCAGGTACTAAATTGTTTAACACCCTTAAAAAATTAATTGTTAAGTCTTTTTTTCATAACTCAATTAACTTAAAGTATTCATTAATTTTTTCCAAGTGGCTTAAGTCATCGATTTTATTCATGTATCGCCTCACTAATTGATTTATTAAGGAATTGTTTTCAAAAATCGAATTCGGTGCTTTTTTTTAATTTATTAGCTATAGTAACTAATTAACTGGATTTATTTGTATCAATGCATTACTCTAATTTTCCATTACTTCATTTTCTCCTTTTTTCCTAATATACTCCGTATTTTGGTAATAAGGGATTGTAATTCTGCATTTAGAATGTACTTTTTATTTTATTGTTAATTTATTTCTTAGTTTTACATTATTCGGATTTCAGTTTGAATTCTTTTGAGCGAATTAATTTTTCATTACCTCCATTTAGGATATGCGTGGATTTCCGCTAGGAGGCCCGGATCGTCGTCTTCGTACGGATTTCTCCGACCCGAATCCTGGTCCTCCTTACGCTACCCGCCCTCGTTTTGAAGAGTTTCCGTACGGTTCGGAAGCGCCCGCTGCTCCATATACTGAGCCTGACTACTATGCGGGCCGTGGAGGCTACAGAGGACGGGGTGGGCGAGGCTATGATGACCGCCGACGGGGCGGGAATGGTTACCGTGGTACTGAACCTTACGGCGATGACTGGGCTCGGCGTGCCCCGCCTGCAGACGATTATGAGTCAGGCAGAATGCGTTCCAGATCGCCTGAACGCGCCCGGTCACGCTCGCCAAGGAGGCGGTCTCCTGAAGGAGAGCGGTCCATTCGAACTTTGCCAGAGTTAGCCAGAAGGTAAAATATAAAAAATTTCTTCTTGTTTTTTTTTACTTAATCAATTATTTAGTCCATATGAACCATGCATGTGTTTATTTTCAGTGTTTATTAAACAAATTAATGATAAGGAATTAAGTAGGAATAAATCAGTTAATTGGGAACAAATTATTAATACATTTTCTTTTTTTTCTTTTTGTAGGAGCACGGTTTTGTGGTCTGGTGGTTTGATCCTGAAAAACTCTTCCTTCCCATTGAAACTGCATTTGATGGACGGTGATGGGGAATTAGTAGACACATTATTGAAAGACGACGATGGGAAACTACAATTGCGCATTACCCAGCGTTTGCGATTGGATCAATCCAAGCTGGATGACGTTTCACGACGAATGACATCATCGGCCTCCCATGCCGTCTTCCTAGGTTTGCCTACAGCCGGCCCAGCGACGAGTGATGACGCCAGCATTCAGTCGAGACCTTTGCGCAATTTGGTGTCTTACCTCAAGCAAAAAGAAGCAGCTGGAGTTATTTCTCTCAGCAACAAAGACACCGAAGTGGCCGGTGTGCTCTACGCGTTTCCTCCCTGTACGTTTTCCACTGAGTTATTACGTCGCAATTTCCCTGGCGTCACAGACGAAGCTCTCAAAGAAGATCACTTGGTCGTGGCGGTGGTTCGTGGGGGAGTGGCTTAAAAAGGTGGCAGAAGCGTTTTTGCAAATTTTGGGATGAAAAGAAAGCGAAAAAGAGAACGTGCAGACCTTACGCCAACTGAAATGAAGCGAAATGAGAATTTAATCATTAATGTGAATGCTATTTTTTAAAATTGTTTTTTGATCAGCTGTGACACTTGAAACAGAAAAGTTAAAAAGTTAGTGGTTACCACTTGAATTTTTCATTAAAAAAGTGACCAGTTTAGGGAGTTTGACAGAAGTTTGACAATAACGCCCCCCAAAAAAGTTTAAGTTAGTGATTGTGCTTCATAATATTTCTTCCCAGACAGGTTTAACGGTGTCATGTGTTTCATGTTTTCAGTTTTCAATAAGTTAACAAAAGGAATAAAATTGTGCGTGGGTGGGTGCCAATTAGGAAGTTAGTGCAGGTGAGTGCTGTGCCAGTGTTTGGCTTGGCTTCGGTGTTGCAGTTTAGCAGATCATTTGCAAAGTCGGTTTTCAATTGAGTTTTTTTTTCTTTTAAAAAACAACAAACAGCCAAGTCCTTTATGTTTTTCCATAACTTACCCTGCAAGGCACAGTGAGGTGAGAGTTAGGTGGCTGTGAAAGTGTCCGTGAGGTGAGAGGTGCGAGTGATTGTTGCGCTTAGCAAGGTTTAGTTTAGTGGCTTTTGATTTAGTTACAATAAAAAGGGGATGAAGATCCAAGTTATAGGATGTGAGGTGTTGTGCTGAAAAAAAAATGACTTAATAAATTTTTTTCTTCTATTCTAAAATAATTGTATTACATACTTGGCCCACTTTTCTCTTTTTGGATTTCCTTGTGTTTTTATTCGAAAGGTAACGAACGAATTAACAATACAGGTCTACATGGGGAAGATTACCCGGCCAATCAGAGAGCGAGTACGCCCAGTCCTTTCTCAACGCTTGCTCATTAGATCTTTGTGAAGCTGGAGCGGTAAAGCTTACGTGTTAGATTAAGTGTTGGGGGCGCTAAAGGTAATCATTGGCTCAAGCGTTGAAAGTATAATGCAGGAAACCAACTTGGGCCAAGCAGAACTTGTAGCGTTGCTCCGGCTTGCATCTAGGTTCCTAAAAAAAAAAAAAAATTGGACCCCTAGCAAAAATAATTAAGGGAGAAAACTGCTAAAAACACCTTTTCGTAAGTGGCGTCAAATGCTAGAACAAATGAGTGATTTGAGAATTTGTTCGCTGATCCGCTCCACATCCTCCACACTTGGCCTAACGCGTTTTGTAACAAACACTGGCAAGCCTAAGCATGCCTTCCGAACAACCGGTCCATCGCTCTACGGATGCTCAGTATTGGCTGACGTTGCCGTAATAGGGATATGCCTTCACAGGCCGCCAATGAAGGAGCCAGTAACGTGCAACCATGATTATATCGAGAACGAAAAGGCACTTTCTAGGCAGGGAAAAAAACGCCGTTATCATCGGAAGACGCCGGCTAAATTTTCGAACCAAACGTTGAAACTTTTTTTATGAATGTTTCAAGTGTTCATTAATATCTTTTAAGTAAAAATACGTTTTGTTAGGAATATTTTTTCTTGTAAGGGTCATAGGATAAAAAAAATACAAAATTCTGTAACACTACCATGAATGGATTGAATAAGCCAGCACTAAACGAATTTGCTAATAAAAACTTAAGCTCTCTAAATTAATCCCTTTTGCAGTTTCAATTGAGGACTCTTGAAATCAAGCGGATCTGTCCTGATTAATAGGTCTGTCTGACCAAGGTTCCCATGAATTCTAAAAAAGAAGCAAATGAAGTTAAGAGAAACAAAAAAATCTTGCGACTCGATTCAGATTTGCATGACAAGTATACATCTTAAAAATTATAAAGCCTTTTCGAGACGCTGCTCCTAAAGCTGCCTACACTTTTCCCGTACAAGACTTTGTTTTTGCTGCCTAAAGCACGCTCGTATGACTTCGATCCTCTGTTCGCGTGTCTTGTTTAAAATTAAATTCGTATATGAGTTTCAATTATTTTTTAAAAAAGAAAAACTGCGACAGAAGGGTAAAGAAGGATTTATCGGTGCATACCACATAGGTAAAAACGTGAGGAGTTATTATGTGCGTCGTTTTTTTCCCACAACACGACTGACAAGACAAAAAGTAAAAAGAAAAAGTAAAACCGTCAAAAACTCTGACTTTAAAGTAGAAAACGAGTTAGACAGTATACAAAAAGGCAGAAAGATCAAGTGGTTTCTTTGCTTTTAGTTAGTACAATAAACTGTGCCTTAACCCGTTGCTTGTTTCTCTACTAAAAAAATATTCGGGGGCCTTATTAAGGGGGCACATATGGTGGTGGTTTGCGATAAGCAGGCGTGGCTTTAGGCCTGCCTTTCGAATCCTTGTTGTTGGAATTGGCGGCCAAAGGCGGAGGAGGCGA
The DNA here is from genome assembly GCA_022832285.1 of Lepidurus apus apus. Classification (NCBI taxonomy): domain Eukaryota; kingdom Metazoa; phylum Arthropoda; class Branchiopoda; order Notostraca; family Triopsidae; genus Lepidurus; species Lepidurus apus. The sequence goes on along the minus strand of JAGJRO010000834.1, from coordinate 34,384 downwards.
GTAGGGACCATTGTCTTCCTCTTCATCCGGCGGTGACCGTAATAGCTGCCGCTGTTCGGCAACAGCTGGGTAATTAGGTGGAGGATTACTGCCCGCATGAGGCGATTTTTCTTCTTTGAGAATCAAAGGAGATGACACAGGAGCTGAAGGACGCTCTTCCAGCTCTTCAGCGAATATGACAGGAATTCCCTTGGAGAGGAAAGACTTGCCTTGTCGTTCATCCAAGCGCATTTTCCCCGATCGTCTTCTTCGGTACAAGACACAGGCGATTAAGCCCGCCAAAAGCAACATGCAGGCGATAATAATTCCTGAGGGAAAAAGGATTTTTTTAAAGGACTTTCCAATGACAATCATCTTTCTAACTTCTTATTATCAATAAGGGATTTATTATTCTAAAAAATAAACTCAAATATACTAGAAAATAAATTGAAGGGGCCACACGATTCCAGAATTATATATAACAAATGTTTAAGGATGTTAACTAAAGTGATTGAAACCAAAATTAAAATATTTAAAATAACAACCAATAGCAATATTAGTATATACTACAGTATTTACTATTTAGATAAAGAATGATGAAATGCAGGGAGTGTCAATAGTGTTTTTAAACGATCTTCACATATTACTAGGTGTTCGCATTTTCTAAAACAACGATAATATTTACAATGCTTTTAGAGATTTTAAATTAAGATCAGTAAGGGCGAATTTTTTTTCTGTATACGATTGACAATAATTTAGCCCTTAACCGCAATGTTTGGATCAATACAACTGAAATCAGTAGGCAACGCTTTAAAATGCGTTGTAAATTTAATGGGCATTTAAACAGTTTTTACTTTCCACAGGGAATTGAGTACGAACCAATACCGTAGTGTTTAACTTGTTTATATCGATAAATTTCCCGTATAGCTTAGTTTGTTACATCCAAGCTCCCGCTAGATGGCTCGCAGTATGTGTGCGGGCATATGTGAACGCGCATTTATTCTGTGCATAAAGCGGCCCCGCAAGATAACTTGAAAACGCGTACTCAATTTACATTATTGTTTTTTTTTTCAAAAAATGCAAGAAAATTATGTCCAGGGCACAACAGTTTCCAAGTTCGCAACTTTGCTTTCTTTCGCATAAGTGAAATATTAATTTGGAATTTTTCGGACTAATAAAGGTAGAAATGAAAAATCTGCTTTCCGTTTCCCTTGCTAATCATTTCAATTAAATGGAATACTATACCTAAAACTAGATTTATTTAACATTTTATAGTACTTAAGGTAAATTTAATATATAGTAATTCATCGTTATTTTTAAATACTGCTTAGTATCAGGGTTAGATAGAAAATATGCTTTAAATACTTTGTATCGGCTACTATTCTACCTTCAACCAACATACAGCATACCAACATACCAACCTTCTACCTTCAACATACAAATCTTCTATTTCAAAGACTAATTTCCGGTTTGAATTTGAAAAGGTTTTGAAATGCAAAGGCTTTCTACCTGGAACGATGAACGTCAAGAGATAATCGTCAGCTCCATTGTCACTTTTGCTGGCGTCACGATTGTCGTCTTCTTCAGGTACAGCTTCAACTCCGGGCTCGGGTCCATGTGTAGGCGTTAATTCGCCTAGACACGCTCCCAAAGGTATCAAGGAAGCTGACAAAGGCGGAAAAGCCGCTCTGGAAAGAATTTCGATGGCCACGGCCGTCAGACGTTCTTCTTCATCGAACAGCTGCTTGCGCAGCGCTTGAATGTCAGCTTGAGGACAGGCATCCGTCGCCAAGGAAGCATTGGTCCATGAAATGACCGTCGAACCTGGTCGGATTGTGTGCACAACCAAATGAGTGGGGTCGGAATCCTTCAAAATAACAAAAACCACACACCATGAATAAACAAACCCTTACAATCCTGACAAGATGGGCGAAATGCCAAATGTCTTCTTTTTTATATGATTTTCTTCTTAGATTGTAATTTTCTTACTTGGAACAACTCCGCTAAGGTTTCTATTAAGCGGACTTTCTTCTGTGCCGAGTTTTGCACGGCTTCGTAATCCACGTCCACCCTAAGGGAGAATTCCACCACCGGTTTGCTGGTTTCAGGTCGTGGTTTCACGTCAATAACCAAACCATCCGTTGCGCTTTTTCCAGCACTGTCCGTGCATACCTAAAGAAATTAAAAGTTACACAAAAACGTCGGTTAATAACGTTTTTTACGCCTCGTTTTCCTTGCATTGCCAAATTAGATAACATAAAAGCTTAACCAGGGAAGCAGTCAGAAGTCAGGGTAGCAACTAATTTACAACAAAAGCTGTGTTTACCAGCTGTAATTCGTGAGACCCCACATCGTCTTCCATGGGAAGACCATAGAATTCTCGATTAGCGGAATCAAACTGGAGCCAGAAGGCAGGCTGTAATGCTGTACGGTCTCCAGCCAGGAGCTCGAGGCGTAATTTATGTGTGGCTCCATCTTCTTCATCCCAGCAGGCGTCGTCTTTAACCTGGAACCGCAACAATCGGCCTACTTCAGCGTCCGCGTAATCAACCGGGTTGCGCCAGACGGGCACGTGATTAGCCGGTTCGTCTTCCTTGTCCGGAATCGCTGGACCTTTGGGGAAAACGTTGCCTAATATGGACAAAAAACACGCAAAAATCATTAAATGCCTAAATCCATAATAACTTAATATCCGCTGAAATGCTTAATTAAAATGCAAAAAAAATCTCTGAAAAAACATTGTTTCTTTTAAGTAGTAATTAGCACGAAGAACTTTAGTAAGTATTACCACACAAGTAGTAATTTACGCCATTAATGAAAATAATCAAAACATGGTGATAATTCGGCACTTCTAAAATAATGTCGACTGTAATAGACCTCAACACTCTTTAAAATACTTCGGTAAATTAGGAGAATTTTCTTAAAAAGAGCAACAGCCAGCATAGAATCAGAACCTTAAATCTACTTTCTAGTTATCTGCTTACAACTTTGTCTTTCCTTTGTAATAATTACGCCACCAAGGATAAAAATTTATAAAATACAGTTATGTAGTTTTGTGATGCAGCTAATGACGGTAACCATGGTTACCCAGCGCTTTATTTTACTGTTTACTAAACGCGGAAATAGCCCGTCACCACGGTAAGAATCTACCTAATTCTTTCGTTCTAGCTACTACTTCTACTTCTGCTACGCCATGGAAAACTTTAAAAGTCTATAACTCATGAGCGGTTCTTCACAAAAATGTTAAAATAATTTTGCGTTTTTAGAATAAACCCGACTGTATGAACTATGAAGCAACTCAGATCAGTCAAAATGTCAATATGCGGTTACTGCTCTTTACACGACAGGTTAGGGTAGGCTAGCAGAAATAAGTCAGAGTTGTTGTGTTTGGTATTGACAGTGGAACGCTGCTTACTTATGGGCGGGGCTGTGGGTGGTCTGATTTGTGGTTCACAGACGCCTTCTAGCTTGAGCGAAACGTTTGTTGCAGCCAATTCTGGCGCTAAGGCTTCTTCCAACTCATCAGTGGCGTCTCCTTCGTTGGACAGCTTGTCGTAAAGATCCTGGACTAAATCTTCCGGGCAATGTTGGCGTGGCAACGTATCATTGGTAAACGCAAGCGAAGGAGGATCGATGGTGATTTTGCGCACCAAAACCGCTTCAGTATCCATATCGCCCATCATCGTGGCCAGCCCTTTGATGGTCCGCACGGCCCAATCCAACCACGTATGTAAGACCTTGGTATCCGGCTCTAGACTCAAGGTTATCGTGTGGTGGAACACTCGCGAGGCTGCATGTTGACGGACAGAAACGGTCATTAGCTCGGAAACGGAGGCTCCTTGTGAATCCGTGGCTGTTAAGCGGAAATTCCATTTGCCGATTTCTTCCTCCAATGGTCTAACGTGCCGAAAAGCAAGAAATGAGTAGACAAAAAAAGAAAAAGAAAATTAAGAGATGGGAAATCCAAAACCAGCTGAAATTCAATCGAAGTTCCCTTACAGCGCAATAATTTCCTGCGTTTCCGGCTTGAAAGTAATCCACGAATTTTCGTCCAGTTCCTGGCCTTCCGCTTTCGTAAACGTCAATTTCAGATTACGTGTTGAACCGTCTTCGTTATCCTGGAACGTGCCAGAAGGAATAGGGAAACTGCCAAAAAAGAAAACAAGAATTCAACAGAAATGTGAATGAAACATTCGACAAAAATCTTCCAAGACTTAAAAATTTGTTTTTCCAAAAATGTAGAGAAATAAACCCAATTAACTGGCAAATCAAAGGGGTTAGAAGTATAATAAGCTTACATATGTAATTTCCCAGCTGTGATGGGTAGGGAAAGCTTCTTGAGAACGGTTGGCGGGCTGTTTTTAGGGGGCGGTACTTCATCTTCTCCAACTTCGTTCTCTTCGTCCACTTCTTCGTCTTCATCTTCGCCATAGTAGTCTCTTTCCTTGACTACCGGCGTGGGCATAATAAGAACTGGCGTGGGTTGGATAACTTCGGAGGAAGAAGTCGTCGCGGAAGAAGAAGAAAAGACCAAAACTGGTGTAGGTTCAATATCCACGGAGGATTCTGCCGAAATCATGCTCCGCACTTCAATTAATCGGGTGGGGCGTACTGGGATTAGAGCTGGTGTCGGGATATAGCTAGGAATGAGTGGGTGCGACGCCGAAATGACCAAAGTTGGGGCGACACTGGACGATAACAACACTGGTGTGCGCGACGATTGGAGGAAAACGGGCGTGGCCAATGTAGGAACGGCTCGAGTAACAGGTTCCGATGAGGAGACAATGGGCAGATCTTGGTCCAAATCAGGGTCGTACTCATAATCCCCTTCATCTTCATAATCAGCATCGCCTGATCCAGCCTATACAAAATAAGATTTTTTTAAATTAATGAATTCGCAATTGACGTACATTTCTAGGAACAATACCCTTAAGTACTTAATTAAGCTTGTCATACTTAGCTTTACTCATGCAATTAATTTTAATATTTATAATAGTGATTTTACCGAGTTTTAAGCGTATGTACGTATTCAGTTAATTGTTTAGTAATTAATAAAGGGATTGATGTTACTTAAATCACACATTTTAATGGTGAAATAGATGGCTAATATGAATAATTAGGTACTTAAGTCAATAATTAGTTTAAAACTTAAGGCCTCCGTACAGCTTAGCTTGTTACACTCAAGCTACCGCGAGGTGGCCCGCAGTGCTTTGCATGAGTGTATCAACAGGTTCTCCAGTTTCGGAACTCGGAGATAACAATGACACCCGTGTGTATTATGGTTTCAAATCGTTCTCGGTTCAAAATTGGTAGGTGGATTGGAAATGCATTAGTTTAGGTTAGGTTAGGATAGGTTAGGTTAGATTAGGTTAGCTTAACGATTCTCATCAATTTTCGTTGATGAGAGTCGTTAAAACTTGCACTTTCTTTCACTCCACTAGCTGAAAAAAGACAAATTCATTGTTCGCCATTGACACACTAGTGTCATTTTTGACTGCGGGATACATTACGTAGGTCTGTAACTAAATCCGGAGAACGTGTTGGGGTGTATATGCACGCGTATTGTTTATTCGTATAAAGCGACAAGCAGAAAACTTTGTAACCACTTGCTCAATTTGCACGGAATTTTTGTTAAAAGTAAATTAAAATAATGCCTAAGACATGTTTCCAAATTGGCAATTTTGTTTTGTTCGGTAGGTGAGAAATTAATCTGCATTTCTCAAATTAATGAAGACAAACTTTAATAAAAAGTAAAACTGTCAAGCCCTCCTTATTAGTACTACCTACATTACTGTCAATAGTTTTGTAAAAATGTCGAGTAAAACTAGTTACGTAAGATTGCTTCAGCGTCCACCATGCTAACGTGCCATAGAAAGCTAAGCTATACGGATGGCCTTAATGGTTTTATTATTAATAAAATTTTATCGACATTATCCATCATTTTCTTGAAAATAAAGGAGAAGGATTTCTTACGGCTTGGCGTTTCTCTCGGAGGGTTTCGGCATCAGTGCTTGCTGTATGCCATCCCAGGACTGGGAAACCCAATATGCGAGAAAGAGTCGGACTAGGAGCATCCGTTTTCAATCGTTGGATTATAATGTGTGAACTGGCGCTTTCGCAAGGTAGTTTGGCTAAAAGCGTAGCAGCCAGTGGGGAACTCTGGGTTCTGGAGTGTCCAGGACCCGAATCCGAAGCATCGCCGGACAAAACCAAGGACATATGAGTATCTTCTCTACTCAGCGAAACCTGATCCTAAAATACGAACATAAAAAAATAAATCTCAAGAAATCCAAGAACAGCAACAAACGAAACAAGAACTAAAGAAGAAATCCACGAATTAGAGAAGACAACGCAAGAAATATAAGAATTTGAAAGAAGAAACCCAAAAATAAACTCTGTAAATAATCTACTAATCGAAACGAATGAAATCCGAAAAGTATACGAATAAATAAGACTTCATCTCATCTTAAATCTTATTTTTGTCTAACAAGATGATTTCATACATACCGGAGCGACTTGTAAATATTTTGCAAAGCTTCTCAACAAGCCTTCCTTTTGTTTAGCTTTCAAATCATCAGGAGCCACGTCCAACACCACGTAGAGGAAAAGGGGCGTATTTTTGCACGGAGCATCTGCCATGTGGGCGTGGTGGAGATTCTTTTCTGCATGCTCCAACGCTGCTGTCTTGGCGTCAATCTCTGCTGGGAGGATTTCTAAGGCAAAATTATCCGTATCTACGTCATGGGATGAATCTCCTTGCGCTTTCACTTGGATGAGCAGCAACCCTACATCGGTGGGTGTGGGTTTGCCTTCCAGGCATCGATTAACAGCATCAAAATGAAGCCATGAAGGGAGAGCACTGCCATCAGCTAAAGATAACTAGAATCCAAAGAAAAAGAAAAGAAAAAGAAGCTTTATGAGAAAGGTTAAAAAACTACTTAATGCTCCAAAATAGATCCCCACTTCCTGTTAACTAGCACACCGTTTTCCTTAATCTTCTTTAATCTGAATTTCTTTCATTTTATAAGTTCCCAAAGGACTAAATTACGTCCCCTTTATCTTCTCCTGTTATTTTATTGATTGACCTAACTTTTGGGATATTTTATTTCATTTTTCATAACCCCAAACAACACTTTCTGCTAATTAACATTACTGCATTAAAAATTAGCCAAATAAATAACTAGCAGAAACAATAAGATTCCAAAGAAATCTTTCCTCCTACACATGCACGATAACCTTTTGGGGTTTGTTACCGCAACTGCAAGTCAAAGGAAATGATGAGTTCAGCAACATGTCCCATTATCGTGGCTTTGGTGACGTCACCAGACGGATGTTCTTTTTCATTCCATGTTCACACCAACGCTTCTCAAAATTAAAAAAAAAAATTGTCGTCTCCCTACATAGCTACTCTACGTACTGTACTTCCCTCTCTTTCTCTTCCGCGCTTTTCGTACTGTATATAGTGTATACAACCTTCTCCGTTACTTTGAAATTTATTTTTCACATACTAACTCCAACGCAGGCTGTCTGGCGTCGCTCACGCATGACGTTGTCCTTTTCCTTTGCACAAATTAAACAACTGCTCCCTATATCCACATGGAAACACCCTTTCACTTCTCTTAGTACCCCTGTTCTTATAAATATACAGTGTTTTTTTTATAGCAATATATTTTAAGAGTGCCAAGCGCCACTCCTTGTAAGTTTTCTGCACAATTCCACGTTTCTTAATTTAAAAAAAAAAATTCTTAAGGTTCCCGTCTAGCTTAGCTTGTTACACCCTAGTTCCCATTAGGAGGCGCGTAGAACTTGGTATGGGTTTATTAAGCGCACTTTGGTTTTGCGCATAAAACGGCAAGCAGATTAACGTTAGAACCACGCAGTCAGTTTGCATACATTTTTTCTTTAAAATATAATAACATAATTTATAGGACATGACAGGTACCTAACTTGCAACTTTTCGTTTTTTCGAGTAGGTGATAAAGTAATTTGCATTCTTCAGATTAACGAATGCAAAAATAAAAAAAGTAAAACTGTCTTGCCCTCCGTTTTTGTGACAAGCTTGTGTACTTTTTATGAGACTACTTATGCCTTACCCATTATTATCTTACAGTACCATCAAGTGCTAAGCTAATCCGGGAGCATTTTCTCTTTTTTTTCGTCGTCTTCCCCCTTTATAAAAGATAGCGTACCCTGGACTCATCTAAATATGAAAACAAACCTACGCAGACCTTCCTTGGAATCCCGGAACCTATAACTTACGCGGGCGAACAAAAAACAACAAAACGGTTCGTTCATGTACTTTTAACTTTCACTAAGTTTGATAACAAGCTTAAAAATAGTTTAAAAAATAAAGACGTTATAACATGTTCAATGCGCTTTTATTTATCTACCCTATTTTTAAAAATGGGCCAAGAACATTCAGCAAATAAAACTAAAGAACTTCCCTTGTCTTTATGGCAAATAACTTTCTATTTCTATCTCTACGGACTATTATTGTCCTCGTTAGGATCCTCGTATATTGTGTTGAAATTCTCGCACTGAAGGACAAGAGTGACTGGTATTTAATCTTTTTATGGTACGAAGAAGACTTTTTTTTAGATTTTTTCGTCTTGAGTTGAAGCTCTTGTCATTTGCTTTACGTATTTACATACGAGTTAAGATGTGTGAGGTCACTTGTGAAAGCGGACGCTCCAAAATGGTTAGTTTTTTCATATATTCAGTGTTCGGTGTTCATTTGCCTTGCAAAAATGCAATGCATAACATGGAACGCAAAAAAGAAGAAATCTTGGTAGTAAAGTAACGACATCAACTGATAAGCAGGGAAAAAGACAATAAATTACAAAGCTTAGTGCAAAAGTAGGAAAAAATTAACCTGCCAAAAATAATGAAGCTATAAAAAAAGAAAACAAGTTGCTGAGTGCCAAAAAAGAAGACAAATTGGTCACAGGCAGAAAAAAATAATGCGAAACAAAAAGCACCGAGAAACGTTTGCCAAAAAATGCCAAACTGAATGCAAAAGAAGCAAATTGCAAAAAAGGCGTAAGAAAAGAACCGAGAAGTAAGTTATATAAATGAGACCGTAAATGCAAAAGAAGATAAAAAAAATCGTAAAGAAAAAACTAAAAAGAAGGGGGGAAATGGTGAAAAACAAGTTCGGTCAAGTGATACGTTCTTTACCATAAGAGTGTTAAGCAAGTCGAGGGTCAATTGCATCCGGAAAGAAACAGAGTCCAAATTGGACACCCAGAAAAAAATAGTGTGTGAAAAGGAGGATCGTGTTCAGTTCAATTCGATTTTTCGGGCCAGTTTAGGGTTATTTGTTGAATAGAATGAATAGAACGAATGAGGGGGAAAGGGGCCGAGCTAGGTTTTTGGAATGCTTTTTAAGGATCGCATTACTTCCCCTTCAAGTGTTGACCTTTGACATTTGATGCCATATACCCTTAACATTTTTCGATGCGAGTTGTAAGTTTCACACATCACACCCTCCCTTATCCTCATGTTAATATGCGTATATATATGCGATTCATCTTTCACCCTTTCCACTTTCTTTCCCCTTTCCTTCACGTTCCTTTTAGGTCTCTCTTTGCCAGTTTTTAGCGTCTCTGCATGTCTTCTTGTGCGATTTTTAAGGCTACAGTTTGCTTAGCTTGTTATACCCAAGCTCTACAATCGCATGGCTAAATATCGATAGTTTTTTTAGATCGATCCTTTATTTAATTGACAATAATTTCAAATATTTAATAAACATTTTATGGATACTTTAAATACAGTACGCTTTACTTTCTATATGAAATTCATTACGAGTGGACAGTGTAGGGGGAAAATGAGTTTGCAGTTTTCAAATTGAAAGCGAAAGTAAAGAAAAAACTTAAAATATGTGCCCTCCGTATTAATATTAGCTTAATTCCTTCCACGAGGTTATAATAAAAAAATAGAAATAAAGAATCAAAATAACTAGAAATAAATAAAAAGTTTAAGTGATAACCATTAAACTTTACTATGTGGGAAAACGGCTCTGACTAGTGAGTAAAGAAAATGCTGTTTACGTTCAGTCATCGTTTGCTAAATGATTGATGACGTGCGCAATTTCCCCCATCTGAATGTAATACAATGCTCAAACAAGGAAGAAACTTTCAAACGAACATTCGAACATTCAAAGCGTACGTATAGTACTGTACTCTACGTGTGCATGCTGTGCAGTACTTCTATCCCCTTGGAAACGAACTCGAAAAAGAGTTCAAACCGATGTTTGACGGATTAGCTCGCGGGGAGAATACTTACGGTGATTTGGACTTATGCAAATCTATTTGCCTGAATGTTTGACTCGTGTCATTTTTGAGAAACTCGATAATTTTTATTTCCTTTTTGGTTTTGTGGTCGAAAACTAGTTTGGAAAAAAGGGCTTCAAAAGATAAGCCCCAAAGCTCACCTCAGCGGAAATGAAGAGCGCTTTTCAACCGCAGGCAACTGCCATAACGCTCTTCCTTTTCATAAACTGCACGAATTCCCACCCGAAAAAAACTAATAACGAAAACCCAGACAAAAACTAAGGAAAATTCGTTAAAAATAAAATAAAAAATCCAAGGACATTTCCAGTTTTCTGTTTCCTGCAACCTTTCGCTCAGAATTCTTTAGATTTTTGCCATTTCTTTCCTTTTTTAGCACTGTCAATTTTATTTACATTTGGGTTTGTAGTCTTGCACTATAGATTAATACAGTCAACGAAAAACAACTGATTATATGATAATAAGTGAATCCTAAATTAATTTCCTGAAAGAAAATTTATTATTTAGTGAATTCTTAATACAATCGAATGTAAGATTTAATTTTGCCGATTGCGAACTTTCACATGAAAACAATGAAATCGGAAATATAACAACAATGAAACAATGAAATGTTAACTCTTCTTTCTAAAAAAATGTGAGGCAAAAATGAAAGCTTACGTAGCAACAATGGTTACTTATCCCTCTTCAAATTCACAATTTTTCCTATTGACTGTCTTATTTTAGTACTGAGTTACCAGAATAGCCAAACAAGAATAAATCTAATATAACGTATGGCACTGGCAATAATGAAAGAGGAGTTCATTTCAAGATGACCTACAATGAAAGAGTTGTGCCAACAAGACAAATTACGTTTCGCTTCTTCAAATCAAGACTTATTTTTATTCTTGTTCTTGAAAATAAATTCAATAAAAAGAGATGCCAACAAAGAAACTCCATTTGCGACGGCCAATACGAACACAAACTCTGGTTATTGTACCTGCAAACAATATGCCTACCAAACAAGACAACAATTTTTTTCCGCCGAAACGAAGTTACGTTTCCTTTCACGAAAATAATATCTACATTCTTACTACAGTTCTGAAAAAACTTTTAATGGTACGCATGTCCACAAAACTTAATTTTCTAATCGCAGCCAACAAGGAAACGCAATTTGCTGATATCAGCCAACACGAAAATAAACTTGCCCGCTACTGCCAACCAAGAATCGATGCAAAATTCTTTCTTCCAAGACAACAATGACTGTTTTCCGCAACAATGAATGTGTGCCAAGAATGAAGTTGTTTTTGAATACACGTCTTCATTATTATAAATTCCTGAAAAAATCAGTGAAACACGTCGTCAAAGGAAAACACGTCAGTAACGGAAATTTCATGGTCGTTACCAACAATTAAGGCTCCCAGATACCTTAGCTTATTGATGGGAAAGAGTCACAGATGGCACTAATGTTTGTTGTTGTTTTCCGAAAGCCTTGCGTAAGAAAGTAAAAAAAGAAATATACAGCTAAATGCCTGGACAGTTTCTACGGCTGTTTTGCTTCTGAAAAGTACAGTTTGTTACCACAATTTGCTGTAGCAGCACAATGTCCAAAATCAAGTCGTCAAACTTTCGGAACAAGATTTCTCGAAAACGGCTTGACTTGAATTTGAATGCAATCTAAAACCAAAGTTTTATTTTCTTTTGGCAGCTAGTGCACAACCAAAGGACAGATTTTTAGGTAACGTATTTTTCATAGTTGCAAACTTCATTTGCATGTTGCTAATCTATTACTCATGTGAAAAAATGGTGCATTGGTTGTGCACTACCTGTCAGGAAGTTCAAGATTACTGTCAATAATTTTTTCAGTAAATGCACTGGTTTTCTCACAATGTTGTTCCGAAATTCCCCATGCTAATCGCCTATACAGAGCTAAGGTATACGGGAGCCTTAAAACAAGAACTCTTTTTCAGAGACTGTTGTTCTTTTCCTTACAATGAAAGTTAGCACGCCAGCAACGCAATTGCATTTTTCTTCTTCAAATCTCCAAAAACTCAATTTATCTCAATTTTGTATTCTGAGCCCCAACGACAATTTACCGTTAAGTATAGATTAAGTATAGATTGCACAAGTCGTGTTTCCTCTATCATCGCCTTCCTCTTCTTAAAAAAATAATATAACATTCTAAAAATTTTACACGTTACAAATCGATTGCTATGACAAGATCCGTTTCAGGATACCAGTCATGTCCTCTCTGTTAAGACGACAATCTAATTTTTTTTCCAGCTCAACGCCTCAAATGACCTAGACTAGTCGAGTTGAAAGGAAAACCCTTTTTCTTCTGTGATTTTTCTTCATGAAAATGCAAAGAACGAAAAAGGAAGCTCACCGCATTTTCAAGTCTTTTTTTCCTTTTCGTTATATTAAATTTTTTTATTTTTATGAGGCACGTCTACTCTATATAAAACTCCCCTTTACGATTATAGCATTATGGCCCCCCAACGACCCCAGCGTACCCGCCCCCTCTGTTTTTACTCTCATAATCCTCGTATTTCATCCCCAAGCCAAAATCTGTAAAAAGTTAGTAAAAATGTCTCTATTCCCCTTCTAATCTGTCTTATGGAAGCGTTTTTACTTTTCTTCTATTTTTGTAGTTTGCTGGAATAAACATAGGCCACGCCCTTTCTATGCACTTACCTGGTATTGCGTGACATGACCCGTAAATGCGTCTGCAGGTAAAGTAAGGGTAAACTGTAATCCAGCTTGGGCTACCGCATCGGGCACGCCCCATAAGCGTCGCACAAAACCACTGTTTTCTAAACTGTCCCGTGGTGGGAGGAGCTGAAACTGAGGCTGGGCAGCCGTAGCCATGCCCACATCTTTCATCTTGGCGTCTTCCGGCTCGCTGGATCTGTCATCTTCATTACTAAGTAGAAAAACGGCTGGGATGTCCAATCTTTGCAAGCCCGGATCGTTGAGGGCTGTTGGAAGTCTCCGGAGACCGCACACTACGCTGACGGTCAGGCATAAGCACCAGCACATAAATAGCGTTGCCGGGCGGCAGGGGTTGCCTATCGCTAGTAAAGCCATGAATATGCTACGTTTTTCCGGCCTTAGTTTTGCTACAACAAACCCCCCAACACACTGCCTCTCTCACACTTGGTTTCCAAAAATTCCAACTCCTCAACTGCTTTCTGAACAAGGAGACGTATCAGGAAAGAAAATCCGCTGGTGTCTGGCTCTTTGGAACGCCCCTTCCAAAGCTACTCAGGATTGCATGGTTTCACGTCAAGGCGAGCCTAGAAATAAAACACAAAACAAAAATAGTTTTTTTCATTTAGAAAAACATTTTGAGAAAAATCAGTCAAATCAAGCCTACACTGAAGAAAATTTTGTTTTTAATTGTTGAAGATGATATAATGTTTCAAGATTCAGGATGGTTTCTATTTTTTCGCGATTCCCCTGTAAATTTTGTTAAAAATAAATAAATAAAAAAAATCACTTACTAATTTTGTAACATTATAACTTCGCAATTTTTCAGTTCTGGTTCTGGAATGTATTACAATTTTGAGATTTAATTTGCGTTTTTGCTTTTGTTTCATGTTAACGTAATTTTTTACCATTGTAATTAGTTAACTTCGCTTGTTGCTAATGTGTAATTGTGTTTTGTGAGATTTTTGCCAGTCCAATTAAGCTATTTTAACCGTCTCCAGATAATACTGATAATACTTAATTACTTTTGAAAGTATTTAAAGAATTAATGCAATTTTGATACACAAATAATTTTTCAATCCTTCATTTTGAAGTTTCAAAATATTTTTTCTCAATTTACTTTAATTAGCCTTTTTCTGTCTTTAAAGTTTTTAATTCCTTTCAACGATTTTTTTACCTTTTTATTGTTTAAAAATTACCACAATAAGTAAAGTAAAATACTTAATTTATTTATTTTTTTCACCCCTTGTTGTCGCGATTTCAAAGATAAAGGCATTCAACGATCATGTATTATATCCCCTTAGGCTAATTTCAGCGTGCAACAACACAATCAGGCGACGAGTTTAGTCTCAATGGGAAAGCGTTCCCCACGGTGTGCGTTATATCGTTACATGAATAGTGTGTGCAACTTTTAGATCGAAAAAAGGAAAAACCAAGGGTTGGGGAGACCTTCAAGCTAACTATTCCCGTGTACGGAGAGCATAAATTATTCCCAATTTCACATGCTGAAAAGGGTGAATGCTGGGGGAGAGATTTTTCAGGTTGAAAGAACCACGAAAAAATAAATACAAAAAAAGGGAGCAAGATTTGGGATAACGTGACAGAATACACGAGTTTCAGGCAACTTTTAGGGGACCATATCCCTCTTTGCTTTGCCCTATAGCTCTCGGTTTAGTACAAAAGCTTTATGTGCGGCAGGAAATATCAGCAATGCTTATGTTTTACCTAAGATATTCTACCCAGGGTTTGTCACGGATACAGGCAGGTATGTGGATAGGCATAAGGATATCTTCTAATATGCGCAAAGCTATTGCCCATGCATGGAAAGGAACAGGAAAGACGAACTAGGCCAACAATGTTCTTTAAGCTTGAGCTTTAATCTCCTTTCTGTGAATCTTTTGAGTCTTCCGAGACCATCATCTGTCGCTGATTGGACGTCAAAGGGCACTGGAAAAGCAGGCTTTTCCCATAGGTCAGTGATTAAAAAAATGTTTAGGAGCAAAGTAAACAATACTTGGTAAGTTTAATCAATAAGGACCCCTCCCATACTGAAATCGGCTTGGCTAGCACGCGAAGACACATGCACACAGCAGTACACAAGATTATCGACTCTTTTTAGTTAAGTACAAAGAGTCAATATACGTTGGAAGCTTTTTTGTGGAGACCATATCAAAGGAAAAGGCCTGTCGACGATATGGAAGAGATGTTTTACTAGCAACGATTTAAATGAAGAACTGGGTGGGGCTTAGGATTCTGGAAATCCTGTATGAGCACATGCGGAAGAATCTGTTTGCTTTTTAGATTCTTGGGTGAGATCTTATTGCGGAAGAACGCGGGCGTTTAGTATGGAAGCGAGAGGTGAATCACAAGGGGAAAAGGAGGGTTTTTTTGCACACGATTTTATTGTACAAGCTATTGCCGAATGAGTCAGCTGGTGAATGCATTAATGGTACGGATGGATTGGTGTGGAAGATTTTATCGCCCACGTTGGTCAAGGCACAGTCACAAGGCATAGAACACATGCAAGTTAAGTTTGAACAAAGAATGGAGGTATTTACCTGAATAGAACTCTTTGTTGATTTCCTCAGAGCTCCAGACATAGCCCAACCAAAGGGAAAAGCACGAGCCAAACCATCACCCGAGCAACTAGGGCGGATGTGCACTTAAATGGCTTGCAACCAAGGCCAGACGGGAAAACGAAGGGATAAACAAACGCATACGCCATCTAGCGAAGCTACTGTGCTAGCGAAACGTACCGTGAAAACTGCTTGACACGAAAACGAAGGGACCGAAATAAAGGAATTCATGCTAACAGATATATGCAAAAAAACTATTTAATAAGAAAAACTGTCGTGATAATAGAGATAATATTCAAGTTTATACTCGTACATTGACAGTACGGACATTTTAAAGCACAAATAATCAGAGCTGCAGCGAGCGCGCTGTTGCGAATTCGCAACACGTTCTCCAAAGTCTAGCACAGCTATCTCCTATCAGCTTTCTGTTGTAGGATGGAAAGACTTGGCACAGGACACAAGTCCTAATCCTAATACTCCTGCAAATTCTAAGCTTCATATTCGCTTTCTTTACCAGAAGGTGGCACCACATGTTGGAGAAAATGGGGGAAAATTTCCTCCGAATAGGCGTCATTTAGCCTCTTGTGAGCTGGATTTGCGACACTAAAAATGTGTAAGACCTGCGCGAAATGTGGCTTCAGTACTCAATTTCAAGATGAAGTTGAGCAGAAGCGCGCATCCGAACTGGAAGCGTGCTATGAATAAGGAAGACAGGCTTCCGTGACGTGAGGCGTAACCAATGTGAATAGCATTAAGATTAAGAAGCAGATCTTGAAATACGTAAGTGAAGCTGCAATTAACACACGTAACTCAAGATATTAATGTAATTTACTACGCATTGCAGATGGCACAGCTCGAGGGGGCTGGGAGTAAGTGTGTGCTCTTCATAGTTGAAAAAGAGCCAGCGCACCGGTGCAGCCTGATGATGACGTATAATACAAGTCTTGGAGAACTTTTATTACACTACGACTACGAACTCCGCTGGTGATAAAGTTCTCAACGACAATGCGAAAGCAACTCTGGCAGATTTGAAACGAAATTATCTTTCCGCGCTCAACAGGTTCTATGCTGAAGTAATTAGTTTCTTTTCGGCAATAATGTTATTTTTTTATTATAGCCTTGACCCTGAAAAGACCAAACTCCGATGAACCTACCGGTGCCTTGAATCCTTTCAATGTTGAAGAAGTGACCGCACCAGCTGACATGGTACAAGTGAAATCGGCCTTTTTCATTAATTTATTTTTCAAACGCTACACAAATATATTTAAAAAGGAATATTCGTAGGCAATTCAAAGCTCTGACGAAAGCCGTGGCTGCTATGACGTGGTGACCAGCACTGAAGTACCTATTAACCATACCCATCCTCAAGCTTCTGTATGAACTGATTTCGAAGTCTAGTTATTACCATCTAATTCTTATATATCTTTTACAAGGTACTGGGCCGGAACATGCGACAATGACGCGGGGAAAGGAACGCTTACGTGCATCAGCGGTGAAGCCAGCAAAGGGTAATTTGTGCAGTAATGCTAGTTACTTTGTCAACAACGGTTCGTTGCTTCCCAGGAAATGTACCCAAGAAGACGAGGACAGGAACAGGTTGTAAAGCAGAGCCTAACGAAAAGCTAGTAAGTGCCGTAGTTAGGGTCTATAATGTAAGAGTCATATTTTAAAAGAACAAATTTTCGTAGGCAAATCAAAGCTCTGGAAGCGGCTGCTGTGAGATAATGACCAGAACTGAAGTACCTAACCATGTAAATCCTCACGACTCTGTACGAACTAATTTCGAAGTCCAGTTACCAATCATATTCAATTCTTATCTTTTACAGGGTGCTGGGACGAAACATGCGACAGTGCCGCCGGTAAAAGAACGCGTACGTGCATCAGCAGAAAAGCCAGCAAAGGGTTGGTTGGTTTTTGTATTAAAGGCAAATTATGTCGCCGTTGCGACACATTATCGCCTTCGGCATTCCAAGCGTACCGAAATCAGCCACATTGGTTGACCATTTGATTAACTGTTTAATTAGCATTTGCTATGTGGGTCTTGGCGAGGTATTTGCGTACTGCGTTCTGAATAAAATACTGATCATGCTGCGTCCTATCTCCAAAACCTAACACTTCTTCTAATGTGCCTGGGATGTTTCTGCTGCGCAGCACGTCCATTAAAGCACGTACAGCACCCTCTCTCCATAGTAAAATTCCGGCATTACATTTTTAGATGCTCCACGCTCTCCTCCTTCTCTTGACAATACCTGCACTCAGGGTTCTCGCTGATGTTGAATCGGTGCAGCCATGCCCCTATCTTCCCATGCCCACATCTCAAACGTAGGACAGCCACCGCCAACCTTCTCTTTCTAATGTTTCTCCACTTCTTAGAGTTAAGCTGATCTGTCTTTAAAATTACCTTCTGGGATGCATTCGCTTGTATGTTTTTTAGAATTTCCTTTTCAACCTGTTTTTTGGTAACTCATCACTTCGTGTCTTGTTAAAATATGTGTCAAATTGTTCTCTGAACTCCTTCCTTGCTTCGCGACCATATCCGCTGCCTCGTTTCCCTTAATGCCGACATGTGCTGGTATCCACTGAAACTTCACCGTATATCCCCTTTTTCCTTTAGTTTTTCTATTTCATTCTGCGTTTTTTGAGTGATCTGGTAGCAATTTCTACTTCCCGAGATTTTCAGTGCTGAGTGCTGTTTGGGAATCAGATAGTATTACATACTGTCACTAAGTTTCCTATCCTTGTATGTGACGGAACGTGTTGTCTACTCGGTTACAGTATTTCGACTGCTTGTATTCCCCAAAAGACCGTATACCCCCAACGGTAACAACAACTTATATCCCCGTCGACAACAACCCTCAGGCAGGAGCGAGGCCTCTCGCTACACTCGGCCTTTCCTGACTACATAAAAAAAAACTCACTTCACTTCGGGAATCACGCATAGAACAACTATATGCATGGCCAAGCGGCAACAAATATGAAAAACCTAGTAAGTGATGTAATCGTTGTAACGCCTTGGTCTACGATGGTGTCTCAGAGGGCGACCCTGTCCATTTGCCTCCCGCTCGGGCGGAGCTTGGTCTTCTCCAGTTTCCCTTCCGTCGTCGGCTACGGATGCGGTCAGATCGGACTCCGAATGGGCTGCTTCTGGCGACTCTTCATTAACCCGTGCCATCTCCGGCGTCTCGTCAGTGGGTATACTGTCGCTGTCGTCCCCACTCTCTTCTCCACTACATAAAGAGGCTTTCTCGGCAATAACTGGCTCATCATCCAGATCTCCGGGGTCAAAACCGGTGACGTATTTTTTTAGTTGGCTGACATGAACCGGGAAGATCCGTTGCCGCTTCCGAGTCTGCCGGCACGGTAAATCTTGCACCAGGAAAGTGACTGATGTCACCTTCTTTGCTATTATGAAGGGGCCAATGTATTTCGGCAAGAACTTCGGACATTTCCCAACCTTTCTAATATTACGCCGTACTCATACGAGGTCGCCAGGTTCCAGGATGCCCTGTTGACTATGTCGATTGTCGTACTGCGCCTTCTGCTTGACCTGCTGCCGACGAACGTGTTCCATACTGGCGCAACGAGTTGCTTCAACCCGGTCAAGGAAACTTGAGACGTCTTCATTAGAATCCTCCGGCCAAGGGAAGCGAGCTTCCTCCGGTAGGATTGGATCCCGACCGTATACGAGCTGAAATGGGCTGAAGCCGGTAGTATCTTGGATCGCCGTGTTTATCGCAAAGGAGGCTGCTTGTACATACTCGTCCCTCTGCCTTCGCCGTTCGCACATGCCACGTTTTTACTCGCCAATAAAAGCGTGGTTTAAACGCTAAATGTCGTATTTTCCCAGGGAATTCAGGAAATACCTTCAGTTCACAATGGAAAATCATCTCAGTCATTTGGCATTCACACCACGTGAATGGGAAAGTTTACAACAGTTGGTTAAGGCCCCGGTCTAGCAACTTTAGGGATTTTTTCCAATAACAGATGACACTTGTGTATTTTCAGTGTATTGGTATTGTAGAGTTATGCCAATTTTTTTTTCGCAATCGCCTGAAAATCTTAAAAAAAATTGGCATAACTCTACAATACCAATACACTGAAAATACACTAGTGTCATCTGTTATTGGAAAAAATCCCTAAAGTTGCTAGACCGGGGCCTTAACCAACTGTTGTAAACTTTCCCATTCACGTGGTGTGAATGCCAAATGACTGAGATGATTTTCCATTGTGAACTGAAGGTATTTCCTGAATTCCCTGGGAAAATACGACATTTAGCGTTTAAACCACGCTTTTATTGNCCCCCCCCCCCCCCCCCCCCCCCCCCCCCCCCCCCCCCCCCCCCCCCCCCCCCCCCCCCCCCCCCCCCCCCCCCCCCCCCCCCCCCCCCCCCCCCCCCCCCCCCCCCCACCGCCCGAACCCCTCCCCTGGGTACGGGCCTGGCTACGCTGTGCCATCCTTTTGGCTTTTCTTAAGAAGCTGACTATCCAAGATCGTCCTAAATATCACAGCTGTTTGGTTAAGGCGTTGCTTGAGTCACTTAAATGTCGATTTAGTGGCTTATTAAACTACCTCCGAGTTTCTGGAAATCACAACGGAGACAATTTCGGAAATATTACTTTTCCAATGGCAACGGCCAGGCTCGTACCCAGGGGGGGTTAACCCCCCGAAATGTTTTTTCTCCATAATAATATCCAC
>JAGJRO010000834.1:0-14106 GCA_022832285.1 Lepidurus apus apus | reverse complement strand
AATTCTGGGTACGGCCCTGACTTGGCCCCCCCCCCCCGAACAAAAATCCTGGGTAAGGGCCTGGCAACGGCCCTAGATCCTAGTTACGGCTTTTTGTGGCTTGATGAACATCTGGGCAATGAGGATAAAAAACTGCTTTTAAAATCCCACTTAATAGATATGATCTGCGGGCAAAGCCAATCGGTTTAACTGACCAAAACCCCTGAAATATTAAGTGACGAGATCCTCTTGCTTGTCGGAGTTCCGAACTTCCCTGCACCGTAACTAAGTAAAGGAGGCTGAGAGGGTTGACGCGGAGTGGAAATGCTGCGTGTGCGACTTAAAACAACTATGGGAAAGTCGTGCAGAGTGTCGCTTGCTAGTAAGACACCTGATCAGTATTGACAGGTAAGCTATTTCATCCAGACCTCTTCATACTTTTATTGAAGTATTTTCTATTTGCTGAAGGTTGTCCAGTTGTGGACATTTGTATTTGTATATTAGTTTTTTTATTTATGTATTCATTTTGTTCCGGATGGAACCCGGAAGCAAACCGATGTTGCAGGGATCACTCCGAAATGGATAAATTGCATGTGTATAATAATTTAACGTCTGACCCGCGACACAGTTAGACCAATTATCTGACTGCACGGCCTGCCCTTTGTTTATAACAGTCCGTCGCTTGACCGTCGAACTGGTATGCCTAGGTGGGAGCGGCTGCTGCCTGTTCTCATGGAGGCTGGAACCAGAGGTCAAGCGACGGTCTATTATGTCGTAAAACTGGGCAGAAAATTGACTCCGACGACTGATAGGCAAGGGTACCCTTTACATGGAACCCCTTGAGAAGATATGTTACCCAGAAAACCTAACTGCGGACACATGTGCGAAAGACATTTTCCACATGGAATTAACAGACAAAAGACTTTTGACTATTTAACGCAGGCCCAGAGGTTAGACGGGGCCCGGGGCGAACCTAAAATGGAGGCCCCTTTCGTGCACATAAGAAACTGTAAAAAAAAGTATTTAAAAAATTGAAAACCTTATGTAATCTTGATTAAATCAGACTTGTATAGACAAGTTTCACAAGCTTTAAAAAGTGCTGAAAAAAATTGGGCAGTTTTGTAAAATATTTTTTTAGCAGTTTTTTTGTGTACAAAAAATCCGAGGGGGGCCCCCAAGCAGTCGGGGCCCGGGACAAATCGCCCCACCCTCTGGGCGGCACTGATTTAACGGACTGTCTGTTTTCGTCTTTGTTAGTTGCTCTGGACGCGTTAGGTACTATGGAGTTACTCTCGAAGAGTTAGTTACTCTGGAAGCGTGGTGACTCTCGAAACAGAGTTGCTCTCGAACTTCGAACCTTTTGAAACTCCGACTTTTGCTTTCGAAATTCGTCCAGGCATCGTAGTAATCGAAATTTTGTATTTGTTAGTTTTGTGTTTTCTTCAGTGGTCAACTGGGCAAATATAGAATTAGTTTAAAAAACATCGACCTCGTATCCTTCTTTAAAACTTCGTTCGTCCAATGTGTCGTTCCACGCATTACACACTGGAACGGACGAAAGTTGTGCATCGTATTTTTTTTTACAAATAATGGAAATAAGGGATTTAATTAATTTGTTAACTTAATTTTGTCTCGAGTAGGTAAGACTTGGCAAGGCATGAAAGAAAGATTTAGACGGAACATTATATCACGATTACAAAACTACAACACAACGGAAGAAGAAAAAAATCAAATTAACCAAGGATGCAAATTAGATCGTACACCACCATTTTGTGGCGGCAAGTTTGGACGTTTTCGAAGCGCGCTCTCGCTTTTAACGATGTTTCTTTGTGGTACCCTAATGTGTTTTGATTGATTTTGATACCAAGTGTAGTTCGGTGCTTTCTGCACCTTTTGTGATTGTTTCTATAACGTTTAGTTTCTGTTTTGTGCACGATTGAGGTTTTTAAACTGACTGTTTAGGGCTTAGCCCAGTGGCGCAATGCTATGGACACCAGAAAACTCGCCCGTAAAAGGGGAAAACCGCTTTTCACAAGCCATTTTGTGACAAGACACGGGACAATTTGTCCCGTGTTTTAGAAGAAATAGAAATAGACTCGCCTTACCCAACCATTACATTATAACCCCAAGTGAAGTGTCAAACCTGCGGAGACTTCTTCCAAAAAGTCAAGCCTGCGGCAAAAACTGCAAATCGTGCCGCGAAAAAAACTAAACCCAGCTCAGGTTCAGAAACGCCCTATGCTCTCCCCTTCAGACGACCAAGCGTTCCGTGAGGTCCTTCTCAACCGATGACTCTACGCAAATGTCTACCATGGACTTCACCGTAACTACGCTTAGGTCGCTTGAAGACGATAATCTGAGTCAGGAAATTATGGCACTCAAAGCGGAAATTATAGGAGTTCGCAAAGACCTTGAAGAAGAACGCATGCAACTTTCCGTGGCTTTGGCTTCCTTTTGGTGGCTATTGCCCTTTAGGAGAACGACTCCAGACTGCAAACGATTGCAACGCCTCTATCTTCTGCAAGGAAGCCTGGTGAAAAACGCAAACGGTAAGGAAATAAAAAATTGTCTAAAGAAAAGCTGTGGTATTAAACTATTTTTTTACTGTAGGGCGCCTTATTCCTTGCAGGAAGATAAGCAGATTTTAGATTTTATTGTCAGCAGCAGAAGATTTATTGAAACGAAAGGAGTTGTCTTGTGGAAAGCGATGGAAAGGAAGAAAGTTGTGCATGGTATTTTTTATGTAAGGAGCAGAATTAGAACACGGATAATTTAAATCTTAATAACAACATTATAGGAAGAGTTAATTGAACTAATACTAATCACATGTATCTGTGCAATGTTAATTGAATGCTAAGGTGTAACTAACCTAATAGGACAAGACAAGGATACCCTCGTGCCGAGATTATAATATCTCGTGGGCCACCTTGCCAAGTCCTGTACAGCCTTAGGCTATACCCAAGAACACAAATTTAGCTTAAAGCGTAGCCTAATGAATATAGCTTTCAGCCCACGGTCCGGGAGACTACCAAGAATGAAGAACCAAGCGATACCCATAAGAGGACATGGTCGAAGCCTATCCGATTTAGCTCGCCTCCCAAACGGCAAGCCGGCCTCTAAGTACCGGCCCCATCGAGCCGCACGCAGTCTGTCCAGTGCCGGTCCCAGTTCGAAGTTAACACCAGCTAGAGGTTCTCCTTCGACTCCTAGGTTTCGCGTGAAGACGCGGAGCCTAGAAGACATTGAAACCTGACGTCCTTGTCCAACTCGTGACTCGCCCCACTTCACCCTGGCAAGTTTTGTCTTAGACATTTACTACGTCAAGTTCTAATTATCCGACAAGTTGTGAACTCCGGATTCTACTTGGTTATCTTTTCGTCTCTCCCATGATCCAATAAAGATCAGATCACCACTACGCCATCCGCGCGAAGCCCTACCGAAGCCCAGCCTCTGTACGCCCGATCCTTCTACGTCCACCGTTCAGCCCGAGCTACCCAAGTGAACCGTTAACCTATTCTTTACAAACCTGTACCGGTTCAGCTAATAGTCAGAGCTACAAATGTTGGAATTTGTATTATTTTCCTTTTCTTCTCTGTTTTCTTTTCCTTCTACGTGTGCTTTATACTCTTTTCCCTTTTCCGCACACGTGTACAGTTCTCTCTTTCTCCTATCAATGTACCCTTTTTTACTGGTAACTATGACCCAGGTCGGATTTTTGTCATATATTGTATCGGAAGGAGTATCGGTTGAGTTGACAAAAGTTCACTGAGCAATACACACGTAGATCTGCCTTTTAAATTTGTTGTGTTATCAATCATAAAAACAAATACATTTATTATATTGTGACGTTGTAATTCAGAAGGTGTATTAAGATTACAGTTACAACGTCGAAGGGGTCACTAGAGGCCTTTTCCAGTGACGGTTCAATTGTGCTGTGCTACGATTGTGCAAGGAACAGGCTGTTCCAGCGTTTTTGTGCGTGCTTTTTGTGCCGCGCAATCTTGTTCCAGCCACTGTGCCTTGGACTGTGCGTCTAGTTGTGCTTCGTTTTGAGGGAACAGCTCAAAAGCTGTGCCGCAGTTCTGTTCCCACTTTTCTGGCGCGATAATTTGAAAGGTGAAGGGGAAAGGGAAGATGAAGTCTCGTTTGTGGGATTATTATTTCTAAATCAATGAAAGCTTATTTTTGGAAATACAAGAGAAATTTGTGAAAGGAAGTTTTTTCTCTTTTTATAACCATAGCTTTTCCTCATTTACAGTACAGACATCGCTCTATAAGTTACACCACATTTGCTACAGTTAATTCCCATTCATTTTAACTACTATGGAGGGCATTACCGAAAAGATATTTTTGACCAAGGGACTGTAGTTGAACGTTATGAAGAACGGTTTGTTTTAGTGTCGATTTTTCCGATGGTAAGTACAATTTTAAGAAGTTTCACTATTTTTGCTTAATGACTTAACTTATAGGTACTACAAAAATTTTTGGCGTTCCTATTGAAATAATCCCGGAATATCTTCGTACCGACAACCTCCAAGTCAATCCAATAGCACAAGAAAATGTTCCGGAACCACAAGCCGAAGAAACGAAGAAGATGGAAATTTGTGGATGAATAAAAGGAGTAAGGAGGCCCGAATTTCGGAACAACAGATTGAAAGAACCTGCAACAAACATTCTAGGTTATCAAAATAACTATACGCAAAACAAAATTGTGAATCATACGCCCTGAATTCCTGACACGTACAGCATTCTCCGTGTCCGATTTCGTCTTGCAAGCAAGGGAAAGTGCAGTTATTAAAGTCCCTTCATCCTCTGAATCTTCGTCTTCCATCAAAGGTTTTTCAAAGAGCAAGTCCTGCAGAAGCCAGAACATGATTAGCACAGAGTGCTAGTATTGATTTTAACATCTTCCGTTATACACTGAAACTGAAAAAACAAGAAAGGTTACTACAAATGAAAAAAAAACAGTATAAAACTTACTGTGATATTTTAGTTAGTTTAATTAAGCGTTTTACTTTGCTTTCACTTTGTTTTCCTTGCCGAAAATTTGAAATGTACGCACAACTCCCACGAACAGTCTGTTCCAGCGCTCATGCTGGCACACAATAACAAATCACGTAGAAACGCAAACATTGTGCGGCACAGTCGCGTTCCAACGGCGAACATGTAAACAATT
This sequence comes from Lepidurus apus apus, assembly GCA_022832285.1. NCBI lineage: Eukaryota > Metazoa > Arthropoda > Branchiopoda > Notostraca > Triopsidae > Lepidurus > Lepidurus apus. Next base: position 8,951 of record JAGJRO010000834.1, on the reverse strand, counting down.
GTGACGGCACAACGCACAATTGAACCGTCGCTGGAAAAGACCTTAGGTGGTCAAGTCTAAAGGTGCTTTCAGATTGGTGGTCTAATAGGGTCTAAGTGGCTTATGAGTGGACTATGGCTGGCTCAGCAGCTAGTTGACCCACAATGGACTTTTTTTGCTGTTATCTATGGATAGTACGTAAAAAGAAAGGGGGCTGGACCATACGAAAGGGGATTGACCACTTGACCAAGTCACCACCATACGATTTTCGACGCACACGCTTCTTTTTACTCCGAATCAAAATATACGCAATACCAAAGATCACAACGATTGCTTCAAAATCATTATCAGTCAATTTTTCCCACGAAAACAACTCGAGAGTGTTTACAAGGGCGGATTGTTTACAATAAATATATATCAGTCACTTTCTAATTTCGCCATAGCGTGTTAATTACTTAGTCCCCGCCTAGCCTCCTAGCTGATGACCGGAAGTAATGTTGGTGCCTAAGAGTGGTCTATGGCTTATGACCTTAGACCACCAATCTGAAAGCACCTTATGCCTGGTTTACATGAACAGGGCGTCTTAGTCAGCTTAGACAACTTACAGCTTGCGCATGCGCAGAAAAGGCGAAAGCGCTGACTTAGACAACTAAAGCGTAATTTCCACTGCAGGAGGCAGGAGGCAATTCCTGCCTGTTTACTTTTTCACCAAACATTTTACCTTCTTGTCTTTCATGTCAAAAATGTCTTTTGAAGAAAAATTAATTAATTTAGTGAGTCAGAATCGTAATTTGTATGACAAGCGTGACCGGTCGTACAAAGATGTAATTAAGACGGAAAACACATGGAAGAGAATTAGTTTGCATAATAGATAGCAATTAATGTTTAGCAAAACATTAATAGATAGCAAGATTGTTTCTGAATCCATGTTGGCGGGGTCGAGGTAAACAACTGAAACTCCTCCCCCTTGCCTTAATCAACTTGCACATGTAAACCGGTTTGGCGCAAGTTGCTTGGATCAAGTCAACCCATTGGGTTAACTTGCTCCAGACGCCCTGTTCATGTAAACCAGGCTTTAAGTGTTCAAAAGATCTAAGCCAACTGCTTCTGGCATTCTAAGCGAACTCCCATGCAAAGCAATCGCGAAGCAAACAGGATAGCATAGAATGGCACACCATCCGGTCTACGTGCAAAGACACTAGATGTGCGGAAACAGCTAAGCATATTTTTTGCAGCGTCAAATATCACACTTAAACTGACTATTACATTTACAAATAATGGAAATAAAGGATTTAATTAATTTGTTAACTTAATTTTGTCTCGAGTAGGTAGGACTTGGCAAGGAATGAAGGAGAGATTTAGAAGGCACATTCTTCCACGATTAGAAAACTAGGACATAACGCAATATATGAATCAATACTATTAACGAATGCTATGAACCAAAACATACCCACATATACCAGCAAGAACCGGAAAGGTCCTTGGTGGAACATAGAGCTAGCGGAACTTCGCAAACAAGAGGCGAGAGCGCTACGCGCTTATCGAACATTTGGGGACACAAGAAGAGAAACCCTATGGAAATTGGCAAGAAACCACCACGGAGACAAAACGAGAACGCGGGACAAGTACTGGGCAGACAATATGGCTACTTCCGACAATAGGGTCATCTGGAACCTAGACCGTTCATTACGCACCAAGAACAGCAAGTCAGTCGTTGAACAACTCAAACAAGAGGACGGTACGCCCTTTGATGAACCAGTTGCTAGACTCAATTTCATCGCCGAACACCTCATTGGCGGAGTAGTCATGTTGGATACCCCAACAAAAACCGATCGAAGACCTCATTGCAAGCCGTATTTCGCGAGATTTACCAATGCGAAATCTCCTCAGATTTCACCGTAGAAAAATCTCCACTATCTTGAATAACCTACATTTGAAAAAAGCCACAGGTATGGATGGTGTTGTTTTCTTTTTGACCTCTTTGACCTGAATCTTTGACCTGATTGATCTGAACTTTTGACACGATCTGACTTCTCAAGAACTTCCGACCTGACTTGCTTCTCCAGAACCTTTGATCTTTTCGGACGTTTATTCTTCGACTACTGACTACAAACACGCTTGTACGAAGCAAGAAAAAAACAGTTGTTGAAAACAGTTGACCACGGCAATACAGTCCGTCCCAGTTCGCAGACCGCGCTTGTAGTGAATTACGAGGTCGTTTGATAAGTCTTTGGGATTCGTAAGAAATCGCGTCATAATCAACTTGATGACGACATAATTGGAAAGCTTAATGTTTCGAAAGCTATCAGGCCAAGTTTTAATAAAATGCCACTTGTCAGTCACATCCGGTTGTTATTTGAAACGGAGAGGTTTATCAGCCCCACAAAGATTGAGAAAAGTGAGTTTCGGGCAGTGATAAAACATTTTTTTTTAAGAAGTGGGCGGGAGCGCAGATCAAAGCCGAGTTAGACGAAGTTCATGGAGACTCTGCTCCTTCATTAAATACAGTTTATTTTTGGATTAACGAATTTAAACGTGGTCGAACCAGCACTCAAGACGAAGCGCGCTCCGGACGGCCGGTTGAGGTGACGTCATTGGATAATGTGAAAAAAATTCAAGATATGGTTATGGAAGATCGACGAATTAATGTGCGTGAGATTGCGGAGAGCATAGGCATCTCCATTGAATGAGTTCATAACATCCTACTTGAAAAACTGCATATGAAAAAATTATGTGCGCGATGGGTGCCGCGATTGCTCACTCGTGACCAAAAACGCACGCGAGTGGACGTTTCAACGGAGTGTTTGGCGATGTTGAAACGTAATCCAAGGGACTTTTGGCGTCGATTCGTGACTGTGGATGAAACTTGGATCCATCACTACACTCCTGAGACAAAAGAGCAGTCAAAGCAGTGAATAATGTCCGGTGAGAGTGCGCCGAAGAAGGCGAAGACTGTTTTGTCGGCTGGAAAGGTGATGGCCACAGTTTTTTGGGACACCCAAGGAATTATCCTAGTTGACTACTTGCAGAAGGGTAAAACAATAACAGGAGTGTATTATGCAACGTTATTGGACCGTTTAAAAGAAAAGCTGAAAAAAACGGCCAAGATTGGCGCGCAAAAAAGTGCTCTTCCACCAAGACAACGCACCGTCCCACACGTCGAACGTCGCAATGGCTAAAAACCGCGAATTGGACTTCGAATTAATTCCTCATCCACCTTATTCTCCAGATTTGGCCCCGTGCGACTTCTTTCTGTTCCCAAACTTAAAAAAATGGCTCGGAGGGAAGAAATTTTCGTCGAATGAGGAAGTCATCATCACCGTCAATGAGTATTTTGAAGGCCTTGAGAAAAACTATTTTTCCGACGGTATTACAAAATTGGAAACTCGCTCGACCAAGTGTATAGCACTTGAAGGAGACTATGCTGAGAAATAGAGGCAATTTTTTCCCACAAAAAAATTACTTGTTGCTTTTCCCAAAAACTTATCAAACGACCCTCGTATTTTAGATGGTATTCAAGCGATTGTACTAAAGGAAATTTGGCCGATCATCTCCCCAACCGTGCTCAAAATCTTTAACACACCTCGCGCCCTCGGCAACTATCCCTCATTGTGAAAGACAGCGAAAGTTACTTCCCTTACCGAAACCCGGCAAGAAGGACTACAGCATACTAAAAAGTTTCCGCCCGATCGCTCTCTTGCCTATTCTTGGTAAAATACTTGAAAAAGCTGTAGCTTCCAGATTGCAAGCATTCCTTGAAAACAACAATAAGCTGTTGGGTACACTATTAGTGGAAGAGACCCAAGACTTGAAGAAAGAAACGGCGGAATGGGTAAAGCAAGTGGAGAAACTGACTCGTCAGAATGGAGAACTTGCCAACAAACTACAAGAAGCGGAGAAGAGCGCCTCGGAAGCCACGGAAACCCTTGAACAACACAAGAAGGACTGGGTAAAACAAGAACTATATTCTGTGGAAATTTAGAGTACATATTTATCTAACTCCGGAAGACCTTAAATCAAAACAACTAATTAAGTATCCATAAATTGTCAGCGGGCTGGCAATCCACCGGCTTCTTGGCTAGCGTCATGCGTACTGCTGCATCTATTGCATACGCGATCTAATACGACTTTGACTTCTCCACCCTCCCCTCTCTTCCTTTTGGTCCTTCTCCTATTTCTTTTCCCTCTGTCTACCCTTTGACCTAGGGGGCGGTTCGTGGTACCACAGCCTCCGGCGTTCCAAGCCAAAGCCGAAGGCTATAGGGTCCCCTGCGAATTGGCTGCGCCCTGGGGCCCGTTTTGTTTCCCAAACCTGGAAGGATTCCTCATGACACTTGGAAAAGCACAGTATTTCATAGGAAGCTCCTTATGTAACCATTGCCTCGGCCTGCATGGCCATTTATCGTGGTCTCTTTTATTCGTGATTATATTACCCCCAGTCCATCGGCATGGTCCCTATTCAAGGCTACGTAGCACTGTAGCCGCAAACGAAAGGTGCCACGAACGAGTACCCCCCTGCTACCTGACAAAGGCAAACACCCAAAAACAGAGGCGGCGGCATATCAGGCTCTTATTCCAAGAGCGAAACTGCTGATAACTAATTGTTACAAAATAAAGTTCAAGATCTTTAACACCAATTGGTAGCACTGAAACGGCAAAAGGAGGGATTAGAAGGCGAAATTAATGCAAACCTGACACAAGTAAGGGATTTAAAGGCATTTTTATTAAGTAAATCTCAATTGAACAGGCCGTCACTCAAATAACGTTTCTTTCAGAACACAGTGTCGGAGCTCAGTGCAGCGGAGCAAGGGGTTAAGACACTTAATCAAAGAACGGTTTATCAATCGAGGCCCCAAAGGATGGACACGACCGAGGCACACCCAGATTCTGACGTCCAACCGGCCTAAAAATACCGGCCCACCGAACGTCAATCTGCTTAGTTCTACCCAGATTCTTACAGCCTCTTCAAGTTACACACTTTAGACAGTGAGAGTTGAGTTGACAGTGAGAGACAGCCAAGCCTTAGCTTTCAGCCCGAGTATTTCACACCGCCATCGAAGCCAGTCGAAGCCCGCCGAAAACGTCAGCCCGTTAGAAGCCGTTAACCAACCGAAGCCGTCACTGATCCGTCTGCCGTCGCCAATCCTACGCCAATCTTATCCAGAGCCTCCCACTAGCAACCTCTACCGTTAAACCACTGTACCAGTCTAGCTGATTGCAGCCTTAATACAAACTTAAACTGATTGTCACATTACCAAACTGCAGTTGGACCACTGACCTGCGAGCTTTTTGATGGTAAACAGATAGTATAATTTCTTTTCGTACATTATTTTCCAGAGCTAACGAACTATTTTACTTTCAAATCGTTCTTAGGCTACAATTGATACAGCGAACATAGTCAGAACTGACGAGCCGTGTGGAGTACTTACCAGAGCGTTCTTTGACGTGTTCCGCTGTTTTGAAGACCATCCAGACTGGCATATTTGTATTCGGGTATCCTTTGTCGAGCTCTACAACGAGCAAATTTTTGACCTGTTGTAAAATAGGAACAGGGAGAACTCAGCGGTTGACATTCGGGAAGTTCCTAAAAGTGGAATTTATCTTGTTGGCTCGACAGAAGTCGTTGCGTTCAAAGTCAGTGACGCGACGAAATGTTTGAAATCTGTAAATTGAGCTTTCTAAACATTTTCGATACTTTTGAAGAACACATGAACACTAATGCTACGGCTGATAATCCATTATGTGCATAAAAGTTGGGATATTCGTGTTCACGTATCGTTTGTGGAGCAGTGCAACGAGCAGATTTTTTACCTGTCACAGGAGATCTCAACACTAAACATACGCGAAGACCCCGAAAATGGAATTAGTCTTGTTGGACTGACACAAGTTGTTGTGTTGAAGGTCACTGACGTGATGAAATGTCGGGAATCTTTAGTTGAGCTTTCTAAACATTTTCGATACTTCGAAATTTATAAGAATGATCCTCTAGGAATCCCAAGGAAGAAGAACTGCAGCTACAGCAACAAACGAGGTGCCTTGCCAGCAACCCTTACCACAGCCTTGGAGGTGGAAACGGGCCTATTGCCGCTAGACCTAGAACGAGACAATGAAACGCTAAGACGCGCCGCCTCAAGATACGGGGACAATTGTCTCGTTCCCAAGGAGACACCAGAGCACAGGCGGTACACGTCATGTACAGAGAAAGTAAGAGCACTAGCAGACTTAGTCTGGAAAACACTCCCGGATTCCTTCAAGGTATCTCGAAACTGGATAGAAGAGGCAATGATGTGTCGATGGAAGGACCGCTGTTAACATTCAGCGAGCCCCCTCCAAGACTTAAACTCAGGACCCTCTCACCGCGAAATCATGTACGTCCCACTTCCCAGGTGTATTATCTCAAAGACAATGTAAATGAGAACTACGCGCTTTCCAACCGAAAGGTATTGGTGTACCTTCAACGAATTCAAAAGACGGACTCCGACCTATGTCCATGCCAGGAACGAACCAGAAAGGACATTCCGCACCTATTCTTTCACTGACGCGCCGAACTGCTTCGCAAACTAAGCCAGAAAAAGATCCACTTTAAGGCCAATGCAACCCTATTAAGCCTCTCAACCTTCAATGATCTAACACTCTTCCTGAACGAAGCAAACAAAATTTGTGTGAAGGTGTAAATAATGTTTGAATGTGTACAAGCGAGTGTATGTTGCAGATATAAATTACCTACGAACCTAGTACTAACACCCCCTTCCCTCCCCCACTATATCCTTTAACAACCCAATACCCAGTGTGGAGAAAAGTCCACCGCTCGTAGGTTTCCGTCAGTGGCCTACGTGCTTTTTCGTTTTTTGTGTTTTTGTCGAGAACTCGAATGATATAGTCTTTTCAACCGGTCTACGTTACAATTTGGTGGCAGCGGTGGGATCTGATTTGTTTCACTGTCGATTGTGAGCAGTTTTGCATCCCGGACGAAGTGGGTAAACTTCGTTGACTGTGTTTTAAGTTCTATTGTCTCATATGTACAGTGAGGAATTAAGTGATAGTCCCGTGGAAGAGTGCGGTGACTTGAAATTGAACAGAAAACGTGTGTCTGGAACTTGGTTGCGGAGTGGGAGAGTTCTCCACCGATCCACACGTGTGCCTTCTATAGACATTGAACAACCCTCGACCATGGCGAAATCCGAAGAAGCGGGAGGCAGTGGTGTAACTCGGGCTATGATGGCAATGATGCATCAGATGCAGCAAATGCAGCAGTCACAGATGCAAATGCAGAAACAATTTCAACAACAGTTTCTGGACCAACAGAAGGATACGCAACAAATGTATCAGCGGTTGGCAGGCCAGAACTTGCCGGCTGCTTCCACGTCATCAGCCAGTGTGCCCGTGGTCCCAGAATTCAAAGGAGATGACGTCACAGCCTGGTTACGGAACTTTGGACAAGTGGCTGTACTTCAGGGGTGGGACGCGGCGACGAAGTTAAGAATTGCCGTTTCCAAACTCAACGGAGTGGCTCGTACATGGCAAGATATAGAAGGCGAGAAATTGCCGGATTGGCTTTCGTGGAGTCAGCAACTTCAGAAAGTTTTTGGACGAAGGTTGACCTTGGAAGAATGGCTTGGCGAGGTTCAAAAACGAGTACAGCAGCCTGGGGAGTCCATAATCCAATAGGAAAATTTGAATTTTTGAGGAAAGGGGCGGAGCTAAAACCGCTAAATAATTAATTACTCGGTTAATATGCATAATTGACATAGGGGTTCTTCAGCCAGAACACTTCATTTGGTCTCCTCTGTAATATATTTTTTTTTATTTTTCGGACCTTACTCCTCCTTTAAAAAACCAAGAAGAAAGAAGTTTTTTATTTCATATTTTTATATTTACTGTATTGTTATGTTTCACTCAAGCATTTTCGCATTTCGCTCAAGCATTCATAATAAAAATACTAGACATTCATAAAAAAATATTAGAAATTCTTAGATACAATGGAGCACAACAAATCACGGATTTTTTGCACAATCGGAGACCAAAAAAAAATATAAAAAAATGTTATTAGTTTTTGATAAAAGGGAACAGAACAACATCTTGGATTTTTAGCACACAAATCGGTGATCAAAGTAAAATAAATATAATGATAGAGTAAATATAAAAATATGAAATAAAAAACTTCTTTCTTCTTGGTTTTTAAGTCGAACCGTGCCAATTGTTGAAAAAAAATACTGCAGCGAATGCATTGTAGTGAGTTGTCACTGCCTATGAATAGACGACATACTAGTGTAGTGAATTGTCATGTAAGTGAGTTGTGAGCGTGGTGCTGTTGTAGTGAGTTGTCAAGGATTAGTGAAAGCTGGTGAAAGGGGGCTTGTAGTTGTTGTGTTCTAACCCCTGTATTGACTTTCCCCCTGGCTTATATAGTGTCGACCTGATCCAAGCTAGGTCAAGGTTTCATTCTCTCTCCCATTCATACATATACACACCATCTCCCTTCACAACTTTTCCCCTTTTTCCCCAACATCCATATATATACACCATCTCTCTCTCTCTCTCTCTCTCTCTCATTCAAACCATAATAATTTTCCAACAACATTACCATTAAACCTCGAAAAGTAGCATAAGAAACAACAGAACTCATAACAGAACTCCCCTTAACCCCCTTGTTTACTGTAATTCAATTTCTTGACACTTCTTTTCCCGTTTGGAACGCCTTGGGAGCTCTTGATCTCGGTCTTGTCCAATCCGCTCTGAATCTTCTACAATCGGCTCTGAAACTTCATATCGGAGTCCATCTCCTAATTCTTGATCCATATAGACATTTTCATGTTCACGGTCTTCCCGCATACTTTCTTCTCTCTCTCTCTCTGCATGGGTATCTGCTTCTGGATGTTCTCCCTGTACATTCCCATCTTCCTCCTGATCTGGTAGATCTCCCCATGTTTGCGTGGCCCAGTCAAAACGAATAAATTTTCTGTTTCTTCTAA
>JAGJRO010000353.1:0-41795 GCA_022832285.1 Lepidurus apus apus | reverse complement strand
ATGATTCCCAAGTTTGAGTTTTTGTCCGAGATGTGTTCACATATTTCGGGCAGGCTTTGGTCCTTTGGAAGCTGGTGGATAACCACCACCAAGTTCGGTTGTCTCTTAACCATTTTTACAGGTCCCAAATTTGGCAAAACCGCCGACTTGAGGCTTTTGTACGTGAGGGCGAGTCTGTTCGTTCGGGTTTTCCCGACCAGGACAGGTTTCGGTGCTGTTGGGTACGCTTTAGATAAGTCGTCCTCGATTACCTTCAGGAGATCTTTCCTCGGAATGACCGCGTTTCTTTTGGTCTCATCTTCCTGTTGGATAAATAGCGTTAAGCCATCTTCGTCTTGCTCACCTGATTCTTGCATGGCAGGGGTGGCAATTGAGGTAGTTGACACCTTGGGTGGTGGTCTAGCTCTCCTCCTAACAACTTGTGTCCAAGTGCTTGTTTGAGCAGAGGACGAGGGGGCTTGGCATTGATTTGGTTGATTATCTCTAACAGTAGGCTTCAAGGAAGGTTTCCCGCGTTCTTCTTCAAGGTCTTTGCGAAGTCCAATAACTTCCGCTTTAAGTGCCATAATTTCCTGATTCAGATGGTCATTGCTATCTTTCAGCGACCTAAGCGTGGATACGATGAAATCCATCGTAGACGTTTGCGTAGGGTCATCGATTGAAAATGACCTTTTGCGAAACGCTAGGTCGTCCGAAGGGGAAAGCATAGGGCGTTTCTGAGCTTGAGCTGGGTTCAGTTTTTTTTCCCGACACGATTTGCAGTTTTTAGCCGCAGGCTTGTCTTTTTGAAAGAGGTCTCCACAGGTTTGACATTTCACTTGAGGTTGAAGTGTGACGGTTGGATTGGGCGATTCTATTTCAATTTCTTCAAGAGCACGGGACGGGCCGGCTTGAGAAAAACGGATTCCCCCTTTTACGGGCGAGTTTTCCGGTGTCCTTAACATTTCGTCACTGGGCTAAGCCCTAAACACTTAAAAGTCCTCGTTCATACACAAAGAAGAAACTAAATGTTATAAAAAACAATCGACAAAGGTGCGTAAAGCACCGAACTACACTTAGCAACAAAATCAATCCAAACAAAACTTGGGTACACCGATGAAACACGACAAAAGCAAGAGCGCGCTTCAAACACGTCTGAACTTCCCGCCAACAAGGACGCCATTTTGTTGGCGGGCGTAGGCTTGAAAGCCTGTTGGCAAACTTTTTTATTTGTCAAATCATTTACATGGCTTTGTCTTTAAAAACTTAATAACGAATTGGGAGGGGGATTTGGAAGTAGGTGTTATTTTTGTTGTTACTATTTTTATTAACTTTTGTATTAGTATTATTTTTTAATTAATATTATTTTTCTTATTAATATTAACTTTTTTATTAATATAATTTTATTTTTTTAATATTCATATTATTTGATTACTTTGATAGAATGATATGACTGGATGACGGAAGGAGACGGGAAGGTGGTGTGGTAAACCCAGTGAAAGAAGGTAAAAGTGGGTAATGGGGCGTGACAACGAGGGTTAACGACGTAAATCAACTTGTTAACTGCGTGAGTGTGAAACCGCTATTAATGAAGTATTTTCCTCTTAACTGTGCCAATAAAGCTAATTTTCAGCCTTATTTATTCTTCACACGGACTTTTCAATCCATAATGAGCATCAGCATTAGGCTAGGCAGGTTTCAAACCAAATTGTCTCAGCCTTTCCAGCCACGATTTTTACTCTCACACAACACCTTGGAACGGTGTCCCACCTAACGGGAATTCATCAACTCGTACGGTACATACAGTTCAGCCAGCGTCATTAGTCTATTAAGGTTCACGGGTCAACAGGTCACCGGTTTTCCTTTTCAAACATGCAGAAACCTAATAACCCTTAATAAAGTTTGTTACCATTCTGTAATTGTAACAAAACTAAGATTGGTTTTGCAGATTAGTTGAGCTAAAATAAGGAAATTATTTCCAATTACCTAGCACTTAACTTAAATAGAAAAATTAAAATTAATAATAGTAATTTAAACATTGTGAGGAAATTCATTTAATTTCATTCATTCATTTCTTTAAGCCTGGTTCCCACAGGCTATCATTTGACTCGCTATCTACGATCAAAGTCCAAAGTCACACCCATTTTCGAACATGGAGAGCTGTTCATAACATGAAGGCTCTTCTTACAAGGCTTGGAAGAATTTACTTAGAAATTCCTTAACAGATGCGCTTCCTATGAACGGATAAATAAAGTTGGTTAGGAATGCTAGAGATACACAGAGATAATACAGGTACTAAAAGATAATTCTATTATACAGGTACTGAATTTATAAATAAATTCTTACAAACCTTATAAGAAGCGGCTTCATGTTATAAACAGCTCTTCATGCTCGAAAATGGGTGTGACTCTGGACTTGACTCCTGGATAGCGAGTCCAATGATTGCCTGTGGGAACCACGCTTTAACAACGAGACGCTTTTAACCAATCAAAATAAAAATTACAGCTGTTTGCGAGTTTTTTAAGGAAGCTAAAAACATGATTTAGGAATATGTAAAAATTGACCTTTAATAAAGATAACCAACAATAGCCTACGTTGGTATTGAATAAAAAAAATCATTAAGGGAAAAACTAAAATAAAAAATAAAATGATTTTCGCTTTTATATGTTAGATGAGAGTAATTTCCCCCCAACCTCAAGAAGATTGTACAGTACATTAAAATTGAAAAGTAAATTCAAAGCATCAAGGACATTCCGGCTGATTAGCAGGGGTTGTGACACACGATACGGAAGCTCCCAGTTCACCCATCCACACTAACTTCGAAGTTGAGGTGGTGGTGGGTCGTTTGGGTTAAGCCTGCAGCCCTCCGTAACGGGACACTAGAAACAGAGACTTGATGCGTTCTGTGGAGGGACAAGGTAAAATTTTTCGTTTCTCTAAATCCAAAAAATCTAAAGACGGCAAACCGGTCCAACGGGTCATGCAAAACACCAAAAGGTTAAAACCTCCGTATGTACCTAAGGGAAACAAACGACAAGAAGCCCAATTTGGAGAAAACCAGTCACCTACAGACAGGCCCGTACCCAAGTTAGTTGTTAGGGGGTTTAATCCCCCCCGATTTTTTTTCTCCCCTAACGATATCCACATACTACCCCCCACCCCCTGAACCAAAATTCTGGGCACGGCCCTGACTTAACCCCCCCCCCCCGAACCAAAATCCTGGGTACGGCCCTGCCTACAGAGCTACCAGCTCTCTTCCCACGAAGTCTCATTCGAAAGGTGTCCGAGAGCCTATCCAGAAATTCCCCGCGAACAAGAAGTTTCGTTGCTCCACCAAGTTCAGCCAACACTTTTCAGTGCCACCGACCACGTCGTTGGGAGGGTCTACTCTTTATAATCTAAAACTTTCGTTCAACTTGAGCCGGTCAGACACTTCCTACAGATCATCTAGTACTGCACACGAGTGACTTCGTTGCCCCACTTTGTATCTTTCTCATCGTTGTTCAGACGTCGTTGCACAGAAAGAAGACGTCACAGAAGGAAGGCATTAGTCGACCAATGTGGTTCCCTATAGTTTGTGTGCTGATACACGCTTAGTCGCCGGAGGTGCATAAGTTGCACAAGTTCAGCAGATGGCGTAAATCCCGCTAGTTTTTCGCAAAGGGCTTCTCTTGGCAGAAGATCAAGGTTATAGAGCAGAGTCTAGGTCGTGAGCTTACACAACTTGCACAACAGTGGGTCACTAGGCTTGAGAAAGACGTCGTGACCACAAAATCATAATTTGACCAAGTTATTAAAACGCGTGCTGTGTTAAGAATGAGCAACAGGACCAACACGTGGGTAATGTTGAGCGCTTTCCTTTGGTTATGGCTGGTTGTACCCGCCCTTACGCTGCGAACCATGCCTGAATGGGCGGACAGTGCCTTGGAGAGGTACCTGGGCACTTACCTGCAGCGCAAAAACGAAAAGAGAGGCCTCACTGACCCGGAGATATACATGGATGTGGTAAAGAGTTTAGCTCAATCTAATCACTTGGATTTTCTAGTATTCAGTATCAATTAACTTACTAATCAAGTACATTTTCTAAATTATTCTAAATTTTAAATATGTCTAAATTCTAATATTTCTAAATTTCTAATATTTCTAAATTTCTAATATGTTTAAATTTAAACATTATTTTATCAAATTATTACTTTACTGTACATACAATTATTCAATTCTAAGCAATCAACTGAATTTGGAAAAGTTGGAAATTCAATTGATTAGCACCAAAAAATTCTACATTCAATGAGTTTGGAGAGAAAGGTTTTGAATTCATTTAACATTCTATATTGGATATAGCCGGATATGGTTCGCCACCGCGGATATCCTATTGAGATCCATGAGGTGTTCACGGAAGACGGGTAAGGAGACGAAGAGATAAATTTAAACAAAATGAACTGAGATTTTAATTGACTATAGGTATGCTCTGACGTTGCATCGAATCAACGGACAAAAAAGTGTCGACAGCCCTTCCCCTAAACCGGTTGTTTTTTTACAACCCGGTCTATGGTGTAGTTCTGCTTGCTGGCTTATAAATCCCGTGGACAAAGCACTAGGTGAGTCAAGTCAAAGAAAATAATTCTCCTAGAAAAAAAGCAAAGAGAGCTAGCAATTAATACTGGCAATCATAGCCACTGAAGTTGATAAAATGACTTCGCTATGATTTAATCAACCTGTGTTATATTTATGTCTTCTGTAGCGTATGTTCTAGCTGACGAAGGGTACGACGTATGGATCGGAAATCTGAGGCAAGTATTAGGAAAATTTCTTACTCTTTAATTCGCATGACTGGAAGGTAATTTCGCGTAGAGATAAAAAAGCTCGTTATGAAGTTTTTCCAGGAACTTTTCCAAGTTTTCTGCGTTAACAATTAGCTTGTTAACGAGGAAAACCTTGAGAATCAAGTCTGCCAAGAACGTAAACATTCCAAAACGTCTTTAACGGCCATCTAGCGTGATAAGAAGGCCGTAAAATACCCCCAAAACAAAAGCAAATGCATTTTGCGAGTTGAAAAAATCTGCTAATTATCTTTAATCTAATTTCATGACATAGGGAACGGTCTTTATCCTCATGTTCTAAACCTTTGCTATCGTTTCTTGCACACTCGCTTTCGGGAAGCAAAATTATGGGGAAGATAGGTTTACAACTTGCTTCTTAGAAAGTGGAAATTACCGTCATGGAAGAAAAAACCCTTTCAACTGGTGTTTTTGAGATGTTTAAAGAAGGAAATGCAATTTGTATTTCCCTGGCTTCCAGAGTTCCATCTACAGCAATCCCCACACGACTTTTCACCCCCTTCTTCCGCCTGACTCCTAAACGATCAGGTCGGGTGATCAACGGTTTCGTCGAAGTCACGCACGAGGTATAGTACTGATGCCAGCCAGTTTTACTACAGATTCAAACCTAGGCTTTTAATTTAAAACCTTTTAAAAATAAACACCACAGTTTTATAAACAAAACAGCCAACAGAAGGCCCAATAATCCGTCCAAAAAGTACCACAATCTGCCGCAAGTAAAGGCAACCATATTTACAACAGCTTACTTGTTAGTTTATCTCCTCTTCATCTCTCCTTTTTTCAACCGCTTGACAAGTTCTATTCATCCTCTCGAAAGAAGATAACGTATCCAAAGATAATATAAGAGAATGACAGGGATAAAATATAACTAACGACCAGTACTTCCACCTATAGGGGATCCACGTACTCCCGGAAGCACGTCAAATACGACATCCACAGCAACGACTACTGGAATTTTTCGTACGTACCCAGACAAACTTTCTTTTTTAAATAAATATGCTAAAGAATAGGAAATAAATGTTCGGCTGGAACAGATGGGACCATATGGGACAGTACGATATCCCTGCAATGCTACAGTTCGTACTGGGACGCACGAACCAGAAAGATCTCACGTACGTGGGGCATTCCCTAGGGTGTGCGGTTTTCTGGGTATTTGCCGATACTCGTCCCGAGCTGCAGGCTTTAGTTAACGTCATGATAGGCCTCGGCCCGGCCTCTGTGCAGCCCAACATGCGAAGTCCCATACGTCACCTCGCTCCGTACGTCAGCCAACTCGAGGTATGTGCTAATTACTGCCCTCCCTCACCTTTTCTACCCAACTTCCACTATCTCTGCATTGCTAAAGATTCCTACTGTGTTGCTCTATATCCCAAGATCCTCTTCAGAGTACTGGGCACCAATGAATTCCTGCCAAACTCGAACTTGGTCCGGTTTGCAGAGCAGTATTTCTGCAGTAAGGACGACGTCAAGCCACGAAAATGCGAAAACTTCGTGTACCTCCTAACTGGCTCTAATCCAGTGAATTTTAACACGGTAAAGATAATTGCAAATCATCGAAAAAAGTCCTTCAAACTTACCAGATAATTCCTTTTTTTTCTAACAACATCTCAGACACTACTGCCAGTAATTAACGCTCATATGCCGGCCGGTACGTCGGTACGTACCGTAGCACAGTTCGCTCAAGGTGTCAGTTCAAGTAAATTAAAACTTTTTAACAATTTTAACAATTGTTTAACAATTTTTGCTTTTTGTTAAAATTTATAATCGTTTTATGTCTCGTTTGTGAATCTTCTCCAAATTGTCTACGTTCCAAAGAAAAATTTATGAAGTACGATTGGGGAAGGGCCGGGAATAGGGCACATTATGGCCAGGACACGCCTCCGGACTACAAGCTAGAGAATGTCAAAGTACCAGTCATCCTGTTCTACGGCGATAACGACTGGCTGGTGGGCCCTGCAGTAAGGAAACAATTTTTACATTTTAATTCGTATTTCTTATGATTTATGTACGAATTTCTGTACGAATTACTACGACGTTACTACTTAGGACGTGAAAGTATTGGCTAGTCGTCTGGGCAATTTAAAAGCCCTTAACCGAGTCCCTATGGATGACTTCAATCACATGGACTTTTTGTACGGCCGCCATGTTGACATTTGGGTAAATAACGATGTACGCAAACTCATTTCTACGTACAATCCAGTTCCGCCATTGTAATAACTTAAAAAACTCCAAAATTGCCCCTACCATTATTGATTGCTCAATTTTTTTACTGCATCATCTTGTCTTCAAAAGAAAAAAAAATATGTCTGATCATTCTGCTCAAGATACCTCCCGAACGCTAATACATCACGATATCACGATATCGAATTTCTCCATAAAAACCTCAAAGCATTTCCCTTCAATGTCTAAACCATCTCACTTCCAAATCTAAAAATTCCCTTTAAATCCTCAAAATCGAAGCTAATCGCAAAATAGTGGCCTTCCGACACGTGAAACTGGCTTTCCCAAGAAAAGATACTTTCTCTCGACACTCCCGAAGCTATAACCTCAGTTCTCAAAACTGCTTCGGGTTAAACCTCATTCGATGAGTGTTATCCCTACGAACCTCAAAAAGCTTTTATACGAATACGCTAAGGCAAGTTCAAAGCACCAAGAGCAGAAGTAGTCAAGGGTCGAAGTAGAGTGGTGCGTTAGATTAAGCCTGCAGCCTTACCTCCCTAACGGGACAGTAAAACATAGATCTGATACGTTATACGGAGGAGCAAGGTAAAGTTTTTGTTTCTCTAAATCTACTTTAGGGCTTCCTAACAAACATCTGCTTCCTCTTGCTGTAGATGGCCAACAGAGGCTCGCAAAAACAATCCACACGTAAGACGGCAAACCGGTTAGGTCAGCAAAACAAATGCAAAACCTATGGTTAAAACATCCGCATCATAGCTAGGGGAAACAAACGGCAATTTGGACGAGAGCCAGCAACCAATAACTAGCTCTCTTCCCATACAGTTTTTATTCGAAAGCTATTCGAAAGCCTATCCGGAAACCCCTGCGACCAAAAGGTTTCTTTGCTCCACCAAGTTCAGCCAACAGTTTTCCGTGTCACCGACCACACCGTTTGGGAAGGTTTACACTCTATAATCAAAAACTTTCGTTTAAACTTGAGCCGCTCAGACACTTCGTAGCGATCATCCAATAGTGCACACTAATAATGACTCCGTTGCCCGACTCTATTTTTCCTCATCTTTGTTCAGCGTTCCTGTCCAGGAAGAAGACAGTCTCAGAAGGAAGGCAGTAGTCGACCAGCGTGGTTCCCCACAAGTTTGTTTGCTGATACACGCTTAGTCGCCGGTGGTAACCAAGTTGCACAAGTTGTAGACGGTGTAAACTCCGCTAGTTTCTTTGCAAAGGACTTATTTCGGCAGAAGATCAAGGTTATACAGCAGGGGTTTATGTGTGAAATCTCCGCCACGTGAGCTTTACAGTGGGTGGCTAGACTTGTAAAAAGACTTCCTGTAACCAAAAAGTGTAATTTGACCGAGTTATTCAACACGTGGTGGGCTAACAGTGATCAACACGACCAACATGTGGGTAATGTTAAGCGCTTTCCTATGGCTCTGGCTGATTCTACCCGCCCTGACGCTACGAACCCCTGAATGGGTGGATAATGCGATAGAGAGGCAAATCGGCAATTACCTGCAGCGCCACAACCAAAAGAGAGGCTTCACTGACCCGGAGATGTACATGGATGTGGTAAAAAGCTTTGCTCTATTTATTCACTTGGATTTTCTAGTATTTCTAACTCAATTAATTGTATAAGTTTTCAACTACACGCTTCAACGAAAAAAAATTCTGAACTAAACGTTTTAAATTCAATTGATTAGCACCAAGAAATTCTGAATTCAATGAGTTTTAAGAGAAATGTTTTTGATTAATTTAAAATTGGATTTGGATATAGCCAGACATGGTTCGCCACCGTGGGTACCCTATTGAGATCCACGAAGTGTTCACGGAAGACGGGTAATGAGACAAGACTAGTAGAAAGAAAGTAGAAAAAAAGTACAAGAATGGTGGTTGATATTTAATTTGCCCCAGGTATGCTCTGACCTTACATCGAATCAACGGACAAAAAAGTGTCGACAAAACTTATCCTAAACCGGTTGTCTTTCTACAACATGGCCTATGGTGCAGTTCTTTTTGCTGGCTAGTAAGCCCCGTGGACCAAGCATTAGGTGAGTCCAGTCAAAGAAAATAATTTTCCTCGAAAAAAAGCAAAGAGAGCCAGCAAATAATGCTGGCCATCATAGCCACTGAAGTTGATAAAATTACCTCGCATCATGATTTAATCAACTATATTATATTTATATCTCTATAGCATATGTTCTAGCTGACCAAGGTTACGACGTGTGGCTCGGGAATCTTAGGCAAGTATTAATAAATTCTCTCATCCTTTAATTCAAGTGACTGGAACATAATTCCGGGTGGAGAAAAGAAAGCTATTTGCGTAGCTCTCGTAGTAATTTTCCCCGGTTTCCTACGTTAATAATTAGTTTGTTATGAGTAAAACAGAAAGTCTGCAAGAATGTAAACTATCCGTAGTGCCTCTAGCAGTGATTATAACGCCACCTAGCGAAACAAAAACGCACTAAATTATCCCCATAACGAAAGCAATTGCTTTTACGATATGCTTTTTAAAAATTTATTTTGGGAGTTAAGAAATTATATTATCTTTTAGCTAATTATATGACAGGGATCTTTACACTCCTCTCAACTTTTGCTATCGTTTCTTGCAAGTTCGTTTCTCGGAAGCAAAATTACGGGAAGATACGATTCCTACGGGCTACTTAGAAAGTGGAAACTACCGTTCATATGAAGAAAACCCCTTTCCAACTTGGGTTTTTAAGATTCTTTAGACAGATGTATAATTTGTATTTTCCTCGCTTCCAGGTTTAACCTAGCACCATTCCCTATATGGTATTCTTTTCACCTTCTTCCCGTGATTCCTAAACGATCATGTCTTGGTATCCAAAGATTCCATTAAAACCACACGTGGGGTACAATAGTGGATTAAGTCAGTTTTACAACAGATTCAAATCTCAAGCTTATAACATAAACCGTTAAAAATAAACAGCTTCAGCTTTGTAAACAAAACAGCCAACCCATAAACCGACCAAAGATAAAATAAAACCATCCGCAGCTTGTAAGGGCAACCACGGCTATAACAGTTTACCTGCTAGTTTATCTCCTCTTCATCTTCTCCCCTGTTTATCACCGTTAACGCGCTTCATTCATCCTCTCGAAATAACATAACGTTTCCAAAGATAATATAAGCGATTAATAGAGACAAAATATAACTAACGACCAGTACTTTCACGTACAGAGGAACCACGTACTCCCAGAAGCATGTCAAGTACAACACCCGCGACGGCGAATACTGGGATTTTTCGTACGTACCCAATTTTTTTTTTAAAACAATATGCTAAAGAATATTAAAGAAATGTTCTGCTGGTACAACAGATGGGACCAAATGGGGCAGTACGATATCCCTGCAATGCTACAATTCGTACTGGGATGCACGAACCAGAAAGACCTCACGTACGTGGGCCATTCCCTAGGGTGTACAGTTTTCTGGGTGTTTGCCGATACTCGACCCGAGCTGCAGTACTTAGTTAACGTCATGATAGGCCTTGGCCCGGCCTCTGTGATGCCCAACTTGCGTGTTTCGATGCGTCAACTCGCTCCGTACGTCAACCAACTCGATGTACGTATTTATTACTGCCCTCCCTCATCTTTTCTACCCAACTTTCACAAAACTCTGCATTGCTAAAGATTCTTTTTGTGTTGCTTTCTCTCCCAAGTTTCTCTTCAGAGTACTGGGCATCAGTGAATTCCTGCCAGATTCGAACGTGATCCGGTTCGCAGAGCAGATTTTCTGCAGAAAGAACGACATTAAGCCACACCAATGCGAGAACTTTGTGTTCCTCTTAACTGGATCAGATACAGTGAATTTTAACACGGTAAAGAAACTGGCAAAACCATCGAAATAAATCACCAAATCACCAAAGATTTCTTCCTTCGTTTTCCAATTTACATCTTAGACATTACTGCCAGTAATTAACGCTCACACGCCGGCCGGTTCCTCGGTACGTACCGTATCACAGTTCGCTCAAGGTGTTAATTCAAGTAAGTTTCCCTTAGGCTGTTAACAATCTTTTCTTAATCTAACATCTCGTTTGTGAATCTTTCTTTCACTTGTACGCGCTCAAAAGAACGATTTTGTCGATACGATTGGGGGAGGTCCGGGAATCAGAAGCATTATGGCCAGGACACGCCTCCGGAGTACAAGCTCGAAAATGTCAAAGTACCAGTCATCCTGTTCTACGGCGAGAACGACTGGCTGGTGGGTCCTGAAGTAAGGAAACAATTTTAAAATTTTAATTAGTATTTCTTACGATTTCTGTACGAATTTCTATACTACGCTGTTATTATTTAGGACGCGAAAGTATTGGCTAGTCGTCTGGGTAATTTAAAAGGCATTATCCGAGTTCCTGTGGATGACTTTAATCATAACGACTTTTTGTACCGCCGCAATCTTGACGTTTTGCTAAATAACGATGTACGTACACTCATTTCTACTTACAATCCAGTTCCGCCTTTGTAATTATTACTAAAAAAACTCCTCCAAAATTGCCGCTGCCATTATTTATTGCTTTACGTATTCACTTGATCATGTTATCTTTAAAATAAAAAAAAAATTAAAAAAAACATGTCCTGTTGTCCTGCTCAAATCTGTGCTGACTCCCCGAGCGCTGATACGTCAAGAATTGCTTAATAAAAACCTCCTAGCATTTCCGCTCAATGTCTAAACCGTCTCATTTCCAACTCTCAAAATTTCACTTGATATCGTCAAAATCCGAAGTAATCAATTTCCAAACAGTAGCTTTTGCTGATGTAATGAAGCCAACATTTAATTCTACGAAAGCACCAATCACCAACAATTCTCGAAAAGGTCCCAGGTACAGTACATAGGTTTACGTATGTGACCGTATATATTGTGGTCCCAGGGTCCTATTTGAGTTGGTGAATGGCAACACGCCACGTGGATGCTCTCTCGTCCATGAAGAGGATTTAGGCCTGCGGCAACCTCTCGACATATTAAATGCTATTTCATTTCTATGGCTTGTGTACCCGCCATTACACTGCGAGCCATGCCTGAATGGGTGGACAGTACTGTATGTTAGAGAGTGTACAGTACTATACTCTCGAAAAAAACGGGTACAGGATAACCTCCGTGATCTAATCCTTACCCGTAGGATCAACCACAACCCACTGATTCTGAATCTGTTCCTCTCTATAACCGAATCGAAACGAAGAATAGTAGAATCCGATTTTACTCTGAGGTGGTGACATTTTCTGTGCCCTCCAGTTGAGAGTAAAAACGCACTCCACTTTTCAAAAGTTTGGGTTTGGTTTTAGTCAGGAGGCCAACAAACGGTTCGAAATGAGCAAGCTTTAATTAATCCAAGGACACCAAATGACTAGCCGTATCGTTTGGCCAACCTGCAAGCTACCACCCGGGTCCCTATGGATGGGTTCAATCACACGGACTTCGTGTACGCTAAACATGTGGACGCTCTAGTAAATAACAACATTCGCAAAGCAAATTCAGAGCATCGAGCGCATTCCGGCTGAATAGCATTGATTGACACGCGACACGACAAATAAAAGTTTCTCCCATCCACTAACGTCGAAGTAGTATGTTTGGCCTGCAGCCTTCCCACCCTAACGGTAAAGTTTTTGTTTCCTTAAAACCACTTCAGGGCTTTCTAACAAAAATCTGCTGCCGCTTGTTATAGAAGCTACAAAAGAGGCTCATAAAAAAATTCACACGTAAGACGGCAAACCGGTTTAACGAATAATGCAATACCTATGGTTACAAGCTTCCCCATCATAGCTATGGTAAACAAACGACAATTTGGACGAGACCCAACCCACTATAACTAGCTCTCTTCCCTCGTTGTCTCATTTGAAATAATTTCGAGGGCCTATCCAGGAACCACCGCGAACAAAAGTTTCTTTGCTCCACTAAGTTCAGCCAACAGTTTTCCGCACCACCGACCACACCGTTTGGAAAGATTTACAATCTAAAATCTAACATCTTCGTTCCGACTTTTATTGTCGAGACGCTCAGACACTTCCTAGCGATCATCTAAATCTATACACGAGTGACTCCGTTGCCCCACTTTGAATCTTTCCTCATCTTTGTTCAGCCGTTTCTGTCCAGAAGAAGACAGTCCCAGAAGGAAGACGGTAGTCGAACAGCGTGGTTCCCTATAAGTTTGTATGCAGAAACACGCTTAGTGGCTGCGCGGTGCCCATCAAGTTGGACAAATTCAGAAGATGGTGTAAATTCTTGTAGTTTTTTGCAAAAGACTTGCTTTGGCAGAAGATCAAGGTTATACAGCAGGGGTTTATGTGTAACATCTCTGCCACGTGAGCTTTACAACAGTGGGTGACTAGACATGCAAAAGTCTTCCTGTGACCGAAACGCATAATTTGACCGAGTTATTCAACACGTGGTGGGTTGAGAATGAAGAGAAACACGACCAACACGTGGGTAGTTTTAAGCGCTTTCCTGTGGCTATGGCTGGTTCTACCCGCCCTGACGCTACGAACCATGCCTGAATGGATGGACCGTGCCTTAGAGAGGTACCTCGGCACTTACCTGCGGCGCCAAAATGAAAAGAGAGGTATCACTGACCCGGAGATATACATGGATGTGGTAAAAAAAGCTTAACTCAATTCAGTCACTTGGATTTTCTAGTATTTTTAATCAATGAATTCTATAAATTTTCATCTACACGCTTCGATGAAAAACTTTCTGAACTAAAGTTTAAAATTCAATTGATTAGCACCAAGTTATTCGGAATTCAATGAGTTTTGAGACAATGTTTTCGATTCATTTGAAATTGGATTTGAATATAGCCAGAGACGGTGCGCAGCCGCGGGTACCCTATTGAGATCCACGAGGTGTTCACGGAAGACGGGTAATGAGGAGAGAAGAGATGAAATAAAAAAAAGTAAAAGAAAAAGTGGTTGAGATTTAATTGGTTACAGGTATGCGCTGACCTTGCACCGAATCAACGGACAAAAAAGTGTTGACCACCTTTCTCCCAGACCGATTGTCTTTCTACAACACGGTATAATTTGTAGTTCTGCTTGCTGGCTTATAAATACCGTGAACAAATCATTAGGTGAGTGGATTCAAAGAAGATTTATTTTCCTCTAAAAAAGCAAAGATGAGAGCCAGCAAATAATACAGACAATCTTTTCCACTGAAGTTGGTAAAATTACCTCGCCATAATTTAATCAACCTGTATAACATTTGTCCTTTTGTAGCTTATGTTCTAGCTGACCAAGGTTACGACGTATGGCTCGGGAATCTCAGGCAAGTATTAAGAAATTCCCTTATCCTTTAATTTGGATGACTAGAAGATGATTCTTCATAGAGAAAGAAAAAGCTCGTTGTTTGGGTACTGCAGGAATTTTCACGAGTTTTCTACGTTGATAATTAGCTAGTTAACGAGGAAAATCTCGAGAAAAAAGTTTGCCAAGAATATACACAATCCGCAGAGCCTCTAGCGGTGATTATATCGCCATATAACCAGGGCCATCTTAAGGCATGGGCCACCCGGGCCATGGCCCGGGGGCCCCATCCTGACCTCGACATGTTGAAATTGTAAGCTAAAGGGGCCCACGGCAACGCATGGCCCGGGGGCCCTCGAGGGTCTTAAGACGGCCATGCATATAACGAGATAAGAGGGTGGTAAATTATCCCACCCATAACGATATTACTTTTTTATTTACTTTTAGAGTTTAAAATTCTATTAACTATCATTGATCTAATTAAATCACACAATGAACGCCCTTTTCATTAATCTTCTCAACCGCTGTTATTGTTTCTTGCAAACTCGCTTCTGGGAAGCAAAATTACTGGAAGATTCGTTCCCACTCGCTTCTTAGAAAGTGGAAACTACGGTCATGGAAGGAAAACCACTTTCCAATTATTATTTTTTAATTTTTTTTAAAGATTCTTTAGAAGAAGTGCAACTTGTATTTCCCTCGCTTCCAGGTTTAACCTATCACCCTTCCCCATACGACTTTTCACCTCCTCTTCTGCTGCGTGACTCCTAAACGATCCTGTCTGATATCCAACGATTCCATCAAAACCACGCGTGTGGTATAATAGTCATACCAGTCAGTTTTTATTACAGATTTAAACCTCAGGCTTATACCATAAACCGTTAAAAGAATACACCTACAGCTTTGTAAACAAAACAGACAGCAATTCACTTGCTAGTTTATCTCCTCTTCATCTTCTCCCCTTTTCCCACCGCTAGACGCGTTCTATTCATCCTCTAGGAAGAGCATAAGGTTTCCAAAATAGTGTAAAAATTGATAGATATAAAACATAACTAACGACCAGTACTTTCACGTATAGAGGATCAACGTACTCCCAGAAGCACGTCAAGTATGACATGAAAGACAACGAGTACTGGAATTTTTCGTACGTATTCAGACAAGCTCTTTTAAAAATGCTAAAAATATGAAAGAAATGTTCTGCTGGTACAACAGATGGGACCAAATGGGGCAGTACGATATCCCCGCAATGCTACAATTAGTGCTGGGACACACGAACCAGAAGGATCTCACGTACCTGGGATATTCCCTAGGGTGTACAGCTTTCTGGGTGTTTGCAGATACTCGTCCCGAGTTGCAGTCCTTAGTTAACGTTATGATAGGTCTCGGGCCGGTCTCTGTGCTGCCCAACATGCGTAGTCCGATACGTTACTTCGCTCCGTACGTCAGACAATTTGAGGTACGTGCTAAATATTTCTCACCTTATCGTTTCTACCAAACTATTGTTATTGTTTCTTCTATCCCTCACCTTTTTTCCTACTCGACTTCCACAATCTCTGCATTGCTAAATATTCCTATTGTGTTGATTTCTCTCTCAAGTTCCTCTTCAAAGTATTGGGCACTAATGAATTCCTGCCAAGCTCGAACAAGGTCCGGTTCGCAGAACAGTTTTTCTGCAGCAAGAACGACGATAAGCCTCGGAAATGCGAGAACTTTGTGTTCCTCCTAACTGGATCTGATCCAATGAGTTTTAACACGGTAAAGAACATCGCAAACCTTCGGAAAATTTCCCAAATTACCAAAGATTTCTTCCTTTTGTTTTCAACCACATCCTAGACATTACTGCCAGTAGTTAACGCTCTCGTGCCGGCCGGTACGTCGGTACGTACCGTAACACAGCTCGCTCAAGGTGTAAATTCAAGTAAGTTTCCCTGAAGACTGTTAACAATTTTTGCATCGTTTAACGTCGCGTTTGTGAATCTTTCGCTCACTTGTCTGCGCTCAAAAGAACGATTTTGTTGATACGATTGGGGGAGGGCCGGTAATCAGGTACATTATGGCCAGGACACGCCTCCGGACTACGAGCTAGAGAACGTCAAAGTACCAGTCATCCTGTTCTACGGCGATAACGACTGGATGGCGGGTCCTGAGGTAAGGATTTTTTAAAAAAGTTTAATTAGTATTTCTTATGATTTCTGCACGAATTTCTATACACATTTCTTTACGACTTACTGCCATGTTATTATTTAGGACTCGAAAGTACTGGCTAGTCGTCTGGGTAATTTAAAAGACATTATCCGAGTCCCTGTGGATGACTTCAATCACTTGGACTTTGTGTACGGCCGCCGTGTTGACGTTTTGGTAAATAACGATGTACGTAAGCTCACTTCTACGTACAATCCAGTTCTGCCATTGTAATAACCAAAAAAACTCATCTAAGATTGCCCCTGTTGGTATTTATTGATTAATTTATTTTCTGCGTCAAGTTTTCTTTAAAAGGAAAAAAAATTCCCATTACGGTGCTAAAGATACCTGTAAAGCGCTTATATCTCACGAATTGCTAAAAAAACCTTAAAAGTATTTCCCTTTAATGTCTGTCTAAACCGTCTAAACCAGTGGTTGTCAAACTTTTTTGGTCCGTGGCTCCCTTGACACAAACATAAACACACCTTGGCTCCCTCCGATATATAAACCCCAAAAAAAGCGGCACAAAAAGACCGTACGTTTCAGCTACTTATGTGTGAGCATATTTTATATATGTTCCTAGTTATACCAGTGTTCAACTCTCAATGATAGCAAAAATAGACTACGGTCCATCGCAAAACACTCGCTTTTGCCAAAGAACCGCGGCTCCCAGTTTGACGACCACTGGTCTAAACCATATCACTTCCAACAGTTACGATCCCGTTTTACTTTAAATCGGAGCTAATCAATTGCAAAACAGTGACCTTTTTTGGTGGTTCGAAAGCCAACTTGGAAAATTCTACGAAAGCAGCAATCCCTACCAATTTCCCAAGATGGTGCCAGCGTATTCCTCGAGCTGGTGAATGGCAATACGCCACGTGAATGCTCTCTCCATCATGAAGAGGATTTAAGCCTGAAGCATTTTTCTCTATATAACGGGACACTTGGGTTCCGAATCTGTTGAGGGAAAAGAAATCGTTAAATTCACTGAGCCCGAACTTTGAACTTCCATGTCCTTAAAAAGTCTTGCTTGTATAGAGTTTCACCTAAAGTTCCATCAAGGGCTCTAAATGGAACTCCAAAGACTACGCACGTGGTGGTCAGCAGATAGACTTCATGAGGAGAGTCTATTTAGAGCTTATGTGTACTTAAGAACGTACAGTACTGTACCGACAAAACATGAAAGGCGCCTATTTGGACAAGCCCAACCACCTTATAGTCAAACATGTTTGGACCTCCTAATCTCCAATGATAAAAGGCTTAGTTAGTCGCCAATTTTAACCCGAGTTTATCAGTCCACCAAACAACCAAACTCTGCAGCGCCGACCAAACTCTCTTGTCTTTCTCTTCAACTAGCCTCACGAGTCAACCGTTTCTAATAATGCACACGACTGACTCCTCTGCCCTAGCCTTTTATATTTGTTTAATACTTATATACACTTTTCCGCAGAAAGAAATCTGCAGACGATAGAGCGTTTTATTTTTGAAGCCTGTATGTAAATACGCGTAGGTGATCTTGCACACAGACGCGGTCATCCCGCTAGTTTTTCCAAAGCATTAATTGGCACAAGAACGTCGTTTCTTCGAAAAGAAGCAGAGTGTGGTGCAGTTGTGGTAGTGATGATCGCGGAACCTGTAACAAAAGTACGTCAAGTTCACGAAGAGTTGTCCACCGAAAGTGTGGAAGTGAGCTAGAGTATGGCGAACATGTGGTTGATATTAAAACTATAGTAAACGTCGAAGTAGTAGCGGTACGTCAGGTTAGGCCTGCAGCCTTCCCTCCTAACGGGACCGTAAGACCATAGGATATGATGAGTTCTACAGAGGGTCAAGGTAAAGTTTTTATTTCTCTAAATTTACTTTAGGGCTTCCTAACAAACATCTGCTTCCTCTTGCTGTAGATGGCCAACAGAGGTTGGCCATCTACAGCAAACCTCGCAAAAACAACCCACACGTAAGACGGCAAACCGGTTAGGTAAGCAAAACAAATGCAAAACCTATGGTTAAAACATCCGCATCATAGCTACGGGAAACAAACGGCAATTTGGACGAGAGCCAGCAACCAATAGCTAGCTCTCTTCCCATCTAGTTTTTATTCGAAAGCTGGCCGAAAGCCTATCCAGAAACCCCTGCGACCAAAAGGTTTCTTTGCTCCACCAAGTTCAGCCAACAGTTTTCCGTGTCACCGACCACACCGTTTGGGAAGGTTTACACTCTAATCAAAAACTTACGTTTAAACTTGAGCCGCCCAGACACTTCTTAGCGATCATCCAATAGTGCACACTAATAGTGACTCCGTTGCCCGACTCTATTTTTCCTCATCTTTATTCAGCCGTTCCTGACCAGGAAGAAGACAGTACCAGAAGGAAGGCAGTAGTCGACCAGCGTGGTTCCTTATAAGTTTTTATGCTGATACACGCTTAGTCGTCGGTGGTGCCCAAGTTGTACAAATTCAGCAGACGGTGTAATCCTGCTAATTTCTTTGCAAAGTACTTGTTTTGGCAGAAGATCAAGGTTACAGAGCAGGGTTTACGTGTAACATCTCCACTACGTGAGCTTTGCAGTAGTGGGTTACTAGACTTGTAAAAGACTTTCGGTTACCAAAAAGCATAATTTGAACAAGTTATTATATTCTAGACGTGGTGGGTTAAGAATGAGCAACATGAGAATCACGTGGGTAATGTTCAGCGCTTTCCTATGGCTCTGTCTGGTTCTACCCGGCCTGACGCTACGAACCCCTGAATGGGTGGACAATGCGATAGAGAGGCACCTGGGCAATTATCTGCAGCGCAAAAACGAAAAGAGAGGCATCACTGACCTGGAGATATACATGGATGCGGTAAATAAAAAACTTAGCTCAATTTATTCACTTAGATTTTCTAGTACTTTTAATCAATGAATTGTCTAAATTTTCAACTACACGCTTTAACAAAAAACTTTTTAACCTAAACGTTTGAAATTCAATTCATTAGCACGAAGTTATTCTGAATTCAATGAGTTTTGAGAGAAACATTTTTGATTCTTTTGGATATAGCCAGAGACGGTTCGCAGCCGCGGGTATCCTATTGAGATCCACGAGGTGTTCACGGAAGACGGGTAACTAGGAAAGAAGAGATAAAGTAAAAAAAAAGTCAAGAATGGTGGTTGAGATTTAATTGGCTACAGGTATGCGCTGACCTTGCATCGAATCAACGGACAAAAAAGTGTTAACAACCTTTCTCCCAGACCGGTTGTCTTTCTACAACACGGTCTATGGTGTAGTTCTGCTTGCTGGCTTTTAAGTCCCGTGGACAAAGCATTAGGTGAGACTAAGTCAAAGAAAATCTTTTTCCTCGAAGAAAAAAATCAAAGAAGAGAGCCGGAGAATAATACTGACAATCATAGTCACTGAAATTCATAAAATTACCTCGCCATGATTTAATCAACCGTATAATATTTGTCTTTTTCTAGCATATGTTCTAGCTGACCAAGGTTACGACGTATGGCTCGGGAATCTCAGGCAAGTATTAAGAAATTCCCTTATCCATTAATTCATGTGACCGAAACATAATTTCGTGTAGATCTTGTAAAGCTCGTTATTTATCTTTTGTGGTAATTTTTTCGTTTTTTTTACATGGACAATTTGCTAGTTAACGAGGCATACCTAGAGAAATAAACACTGCCAAAAATGTAAACTATCCGTAGCGTCTCTAGCGGTGATTATATCACCATCTAACGAGATAAAAAGGCAGTAAAATATCCCCTATACCGATACTGGTATTATTTTATTTGTTTTTGGAGTTTAAAAAATTCTACTAAGTAACCTTGATCTAAATAAATGACACAAGAAACGCCCTTTATATTAATCTTCTCGACCATTGTTATCGTTTCTTGCTAACTCGCTTCTGGGAAGCAAAATTACTGGAAAGATAAGTTTCCAACATGCGACTAAAAAGTCGAAACTACCATCATGGAAGGGATACCTCTTTCAACTCGCGTTTTTAAGATTCTTTAGAAGGAAATTCAATTTGTATTTCCCTCGCTTCCAGGTTGAATCTAACACGATTCCCCGTACGAATTTTCACCCTCTTCTTCCGCGTGACTCCTAAACGATCCGGTCTATTATCCAACGATTCCATCAAAAACACGTCTGGGCTATAATAGTACAGCCACTTTTATGACGAATATAAACCTCAGGCTTATAACATAAACCGTTAAACTTAAATACCTACAGCTTTGCAAACAAAACAGACAACAGGACTACTTGCCAGTTTATCTTCTCTTCATCTTCTCCCCTTTTCCCCACCGCGTTCTATTCATTCTCTAGTAAGAACTAACGTTTCCAAAAATAATATCAAAGATTTATAGGGCTAAAACATAATTAACGACTAGTACTTTCCCGTATAGAGGATCCACATACTCCCAGAAGCACGTCAAGTACAACACCCGCGACAACGAGTTCTGGAATTTTTCGTACGTATTCAGGCAAATTAAAAAAATATATATGCTAAAGAATATGAAAGAAATGTTCTGCTGGTATAACAGATGGGACCAAATGGGGCAGTACGATATCCCCGCAATGCTGCAGTTCGTGCTGGGACATACGAACCAGAAAGATCTCTCATTCGTGGGATATTCCCTAGGCTGTACAGCATTCTGGGCGTTTGCCGATATTTATCCCGAGCTGCAATCCTTAGTTAACGTCATGATCGGGCTCGGCCCGGCCTCTGTTCTGCCCAACATGCGTAGTCCGATACGTTACTTCGCTCCGTACGTCAGACAATTTGAGGTACGTACGTGCTAATTGCTGCATTTCTTTAACTTTTCTTTTAACCCAACTTCCACAATCTCTGCATTGCTAAAAATTCATATTGTGTTGATCTCTCTCCAAAGTTCCTGTTCAAAGTACTGGGCACCAATGAATTCCTGCCAAGCTCGAATGGGGTCCGGTTCGCAGAGCAGTTTTTCTGCAGCAAGAACGACGATAGGCCACGGAAATGCGAGAACTTTGTGTTCCTCCTAACTGGATCTGATCCAGAGAACTTTAACACGGTAAAGAACGTCGCAAAGCATAGAAAAAATCCAAAATTAACCTAATATTTATTCCTTTTGTTTTCTAACAACATTCTAGACATTACTGCCAGTAGTTAACGCTCACATGCCGGCCGGTACGTCGGTACGTACCATAACACAGATCGCTCAAGGGGTTAATTCAAGTAAGTTTCCCTTGGGCTGTTTACAATTTTTTCATGGTTTAACGTCTCGTTTGTGAACCTTTCTCTCACTTGTCTGCGATCAAAAGAACGATTTTGTCGATACGATTGGGGGAGGGCCGGGAATCAGGTACATTATGGCCAGGACACGCCTCCGGAGTACAAGCTCGAGAATGTCAAAGTACCAGTGATTCTGTTCTACAGCGATAACGACTTGATGGCGGGTCCTGAAGTAAGGAAACAATTTTTAAAGTTTAATTCGTATTTCTTATGATTTCTGTACGAATTTATGTACGACGATGTTATTATTTAGGACTCGAAAATCCTGGCTAGTCGTCTGGGTAATTTAAAAGACATTATCCGAGTCCCTATGCATGACTTCAATCACTTGGACTTTGTGTTCGCCCGCCATGTTGACGTTTTGGTAAATAACGATGTACGTAAGCTCATTTCCACGTACAATCCAGTCCCGCCATTGTAATAACTTTGAAAATATCCTCCAAAATTGCCCCTGTCAGTATTAATTGCTTCATTTATTTACTGCTTCAAGTTGTATTTACAAGAAAAAAAAATGTGTCCCATTGTGGTGCTCAAGAGACCTCCCGAGCGCTGACATGTCACGAACTGCTCAATAAAAACCTTAACTTATTTCCCTTCAATGTCTAAACCGCCTAAATCATCTCATTTCCATATTCCATTTTATTTTAAATCGGAGCTAATCAATTGCAAAATAATTGCCTTTGTTGATGTTCGGAAGCCAATTTGGAAAATTCTACGAAAGCACTCGTCACTACCAATTTCCCGAGAAGTTCCCAGGTAGAGTAGGTAGGGTTACTTATGTAACAGTATATACTGTGTTCTAAGGCTCCTGTTCGAGTTGGTGAATGGCAACACCCCACGTGGATGCTATCTCCATCATGAAGAGGATTTAGGCCTGCAGCATCCTCTCTTTATAACGGGACCAGTTGACTTGGGTTCCAAATCCGTAACGGAAAAGAAAACGTCGAGTTCACTGAGCCCGAACTTTGAACTTCTAAATCCTTTAAAAATCTCGCTTGCTTGTCTAGCTACAGTTCCATCAAAAGTCTCTAAAAGGAACTCTATCGACTACGCGTGTGGACCAAGCAGACCTTGAAGCGATGCTAACCCTGGCTGACATCAGCAGAGCCAATTTACAGCTTCCATGTAAAGGTAGTTTTGTACCGAGAAAACATGAAAGGCGCCTACTTGGACAAGACCAGTCACCTTACAGTCAAACAAGTTTGGACCTCCGAATCCCAAGTAACGAAATAGTTCAGTCGGCAACTTCAACCCGAGTTTATCGGTCAACCAAAATCAACCTCCGCCTCCGCATCGCCGACCACACTCTCTCGTCTACTTTCGCTTCAACTAGCCTACCGAGTCCGCCGTTTCTAATAGTGCACACGACCGACTCCTTTGCCCTAGTTATTTTTTCAAATTTCTTTACACTTTTCCCCGGAACCCAAAAAGAATTCTGGCAGAAAGGAGGTAGCAGACGACAGAGCGTATAGTTTCAAATCATGTGTGTAAATACGCGTAGGTGATCTTGCACCAGACCCGGTCATTCCGTTAGTTTTTCCAAAGCACTCCTTGGCACCAGAACAACGTTTATTGGAAAAGACTCCTCGCAAGCAAAGCGAGATCCAACGGTGTTGGTGATCGTGAATACTGTGGGAAAAGTCACGAAGAGTTGTCCATCGAAAGTGTGGAAGTGAGCTAAGGTATGGCGAACACGCGGTTGATATTAAAAGCTATTGCATGTCTATGGCTGGCTGGCCCCGCCATTACACTGAGAGCCATGCCTGAATGGGTGGATAATGCGTTGGAGAGGTACCTCGGCAGTTACCTGCGGCGCCAAAACGAACGTAGAGGCATCACTAACCTGGAGATGCATATGGATGCGGTAAAAAGCTAAGCCTAACTCATCCACTTGAATTTTTTATCGATTTTCTGGATTTTCTAAATTTTCTATAATTAAACTTAACACTAAGGGAAATGTTTAGCTTTTAAAATATAAATTATACATTTAAAATATATTTTGGAAATAGCCAGAGATGGTGCGCAGCCGCGGATACCTAATTGAGATCCACGAGGTGGGATACCCAATTAAGATCCACGAGGTATTCACGGAAGATGGGTAACGAAACAAAAAGATAAAGTTTAAGAAAAGGAAAAAGAAATGGTGGTTGAGATTAATTGACTACAGGTATGCGTTGCACTTGCATCGGCTCAAGGGACAGAAAAACGTAGACAGCCCTTTTCCCAGACCGGTTGTCTTTCTACAACACGGTCTATCGTGCAGTTCAGCTTGCTGGCTTGTAGGTCCCGTGGACAAAGCATTAGGTGAGACAAGAAACGCTTCTTTATCGTTGAACGAGTAAAAAATAATATAGTGAATGGACCTTATGAATTGCCTCGTTATTGTTTAATACTCTACAATTTATTTTATTATCGCTTTTAGCGTACGACCTGGCTGACCGAGGCTACGACGTATGGCTTGGCAACTTTAGGTAAAGTACTGTACCTTTAGTTTTCTTGTATTTAATTTACTTTGCGCGACTTGGGGATACATCCTGGTGTAAAATAAATATCTCACTATTAACTTTCACTAGATATTTTTACCGATTTTCTGCTTTCATATTTAGTTAGTTAACGTAGAAAGCAAAATAGTCTACGAGGATTTTAAACAAGCTGTAGCGCCTCTAACGGAACAACCATACTGCCATCTAGCGAGTGTAAAAAATACTAGATGTTCTATATTTGATCGATTTTTACATATACATTTTAAAATGCGCGGTTTTAGAAGCAAAAATAAGGGAAAATGTGCTTCTGAATGTGTTTTATTTTTAGTTTGGAAGTTCCACAATATGCTTCTGAATGTGTTTTATTTTTAGTTTGGAAGTTCCAATCCACAAAAGACACAATTAAAAAAACTTTATAATTTAAAATTCTTTTAAAATTCCTCACCAAGAAAAAGCGACCAGATTTGTATTTCGCTCGTTTGCAGTTATTTAACCTATTCTGCAAACACTGCTGCTACGACCCTTGACTTCTAAATTGATCTTGGCTCGGATCCAACATTTTTACAACCTTCTACCAAAGCACGTTTGGGATATAATAGTGATACTAAAGCCCCTTGCTTACGAATTCAAACCTCAGCCTAAACCGTAACAACAAAAACAAACGACCACAGCTTACGAAAAACACTTGACTACAGATTTAAAAACCCGACTATAAAGCAATACCGACACTAAACTTGCTATTTTATCTCCACTTTTATCCTCTCACCCTTTTGTTTTGACTCATTCAACGATTTCTATTCATTCCTTTCAAAACAAAAAGAGTCCTAGCTTTCAAGGAGATTTCAAAAGTTTCTTTTGCAAGAAATTAATTTATTGGCAAAAAAATATAACTAACGACCAGTACTGTCTCGTATAGAGGATCCACGTACTCCCGGAAGCACGTCAAGTATAACACCCGCGACGACGACTACTGGGATTTTTCGTACGTACCCAGACAAACTCTTTTTTTAAAAAAATAAAATATACTAAAGAATATGAAAGAAATGTTCGACTGGTAACAGATGGGACCATATGGGACAGTACGATATCCCTGCCATGCTACAGTTCGTTCTGGGTCACACGCACCAGAAAGCTCTCACGTACGTGGGGCATTCCCTAGGGTGTGCAGCCTTCTGGGTGTTTGCCGATACTCGACCCGAGCTGCAGTCCTCAGTTAACGTTATGATAGCCCTCGGCCCGACTTCTGTGATGCCCAACATGCGTAGTCCAATACGCCATCTCGCTCCGTACATCACCCAACTCGAGGTACGTGCTAATTACTGCCATCCCTCACCTTTTTTTTACCCAAATTCTACTACCTCTGCATTGCTAAAGATTCCTATTGTGTTGATCTCTCTCTCCCAAGACTATCTTCAGAATGCTGGGTACCAATGAATTTATGCCAAACACGAACCTGATCCGGTATGCAGCGCAATATTTCTGCACTAAGAACGACCTCAAGCCACGTAAATGCGAAAACTTTTCTTTCCTATTGAGCGGATCTGAACCGGTCAACTTCAACGCGGTAAATTAATAAACAAGTTTTAAACCCATACGAACCAAAACAAAACCTTCAAACTTTACTCCCTTTGCATGCTAGTCATTAGTACCGGTAATTAACTCGCATACGCCGGCCGGTACTTCAGTACGTACCGTAGCACAGTTCGCTCAAGGTTTCAGTTCGAGTAAATACCTTCCATTCAACCTTATAGAAATCCTAAAACGTTTCTAGTCAACTGAAACATCTGAAAACTGTCCTTCATTCCACTTTCTCTTAACCGAAAAGAACGATTTTGTCGATACGATTGGGGGAAGACCGGGAATCAGGCGCGTTACGGTCAGGACACGCCGCCGGAATACAACCTGGGGAATGTGAAAGTACCGGTCATCCTCTTTTACGGCGACAAGGACTGGCTCGTAGGTCCCGAAGTAAAAGACAACAAATTACTATACAAATAAATTGGGAAAACTTTATATTCCAATTTTTTTATAGACACCAAAGCACTAGCTAGCCGTTTGGGTAACCTGCAAGCTACCATCCGGGTCGCTATGAATGGGTTCAATCACATGGACTTCATGTATGCCAAACATGTATACGTTCTGGTAAATCACAACATTCGTAACTTAATTGCTACGCACAATCCAGTTCCGCAATTATACGGATAAATCCTCTCCCCCAAAAAATTTCCTGTCATTATTTATTGTTTAATTTATTCATTCACCGTGTTCTCAAAAGGAAGCTCTATTTGCTCAACAGACCTACACGAGCTATTACCTAAATAAAGTTGCCAAATAAAACCATAAACTGAAAAAAAGCTGCCAATCAGCGGACTAAATTTCCATTTAAACTAAATGAAAACTGATTAACTACTAAATTAATCAAAAACTGTATCAAATCAATTTAGTAGAGAGCTTGTCCTCGTCCTCGAATTTTTTCTTTGTCTTCATGATCTTCTCATCTTTGCCAAGTCCTGTATACACGAAGTCAGAAATCAATAGTTCTTGCAACACTGTGGTACTAACTCTTTGCATGGTTGGTAAATAGGATTTGCCTCCGTACGTTTTTGTGTCTGCAAAGCATACTTTCCCTTTCAATAAATTCCCTAAATGGAACACCCAAACGGATGCACCAGAGCACACATTATGATCCTCCAAATTCCTTTTAAAGTTGTTACAAGCCGCCCGAGATAGAGAAAGCCACGCTTTCAAATCCTCCTAAGTAATCTTCCTATACCTTTCAGAAACTGACTTTCACCACGAAAATAAACTTTCTCTCAACGCTCCCGAAGTGTGGCAAAACCACTATGACTTAAGCCTCTTTGAAGTCGAGCAGTTTAAAGTGTAAAACCTTATCTCTTTCAAAAAGTTTCACTCGCCGAGACAGCACGAGTCCTACTTTATTGTCTTACTCCTCGTCACTTCCTTGCCTGTTCCAAGCCTGAAAAACGCTTCTCAAGCATCCATAGGTCCAACAAGCTAGTTTCGTTCCCTTTGTGTGTCGTAGCGTGGTTTAAAACAAACGAGTGGAAAAGTCTAGACACTAAAAAGAAGAACGCCATACCAAGCCCAAAGCAAAGTGTTCGACATTCGTCGCCAAGACGTTTTCAATCCTTTTCCTCGAACTACTTTAGTGCCTTTATATCCTTCGTCTGCGTTGTGTGTGTTGTGTAGATGCATATGTGAATGCGAAAGTTCCAGGACGCAAATGTGATGTGTTCACGTGGTGAGTCACTTTAAGATAACACACCGTATTGATGTTTTAGAATTGAAAAAAATTCGTAAAATGGAAAGAAGAGATGGTCGGATGTGATGTATAGTATCTCAAATATCACTATCCATCATTCGTCTAATCTGGTCCAATATATAGTGGCTCATCCACATCAGCAGGAGGCTGAACATCTCTATCGTGTTTTTCCTTTTGTTAACAAGGCTGAAGTGAAGATTATTGAACTAGTTCGTGTGGTTGGAAGTCCTCTCAATCTGAATTATTAAGAAAATCTGAGTATCTAGGAAAACTACTTGTGTCACCATGGCGTGTTTGGCGAACTATCTCGTGTTTCTGTCGTTGTTTGTCACGCTTCACGCGTTTCCATTCGGCTTGCAGGATATGGAAGAATTCTTGGAATATTTGAACCGCCGAAAATACACCAGCAATAGTAAATTAGGGGTGTATGCCAGCTTGGATGATAGTGATCCCGAAATAAACATGCCGATGGTAAGTAATCCTCCTCCTTTTACATATTCCTTCCATTACACTCACATATCTTGAATTTCGAGCATTGAGTGCAAAGAGTTCCGACGTTCAATCTAGAACCTCGATTTTGATATTAGGTAAAGATTGTTGTTGTCAAGATTGTTGTGTTCAATTCAAAATCTAAGAAAAGTGACAAAAGTTTGATGAACTGAAGAAATTAAAGAAACAACCCACATTAAATTAAGTAAATAATTAGCGTTAGTTCAGATGAGTTCAGTCTAATCTCGCTGTTATTCTGTAAAGATTGTTGTTGTCAAGATTGTTATTAACATGGAAAATCTAAGAAAAAATAGCGAAAGTTTGATAAACTGAAGAAATTAAGAAAAAAATCCTATTAAATGCGGAAAACAATTAGCGTTAATTTCCAGTGTTAAAAACTGTTTAACTTTTCAGTGTTATAATTCGGATTAATTTAATATTTAAAGTATTGGTCCTAATTCCAGGTTCGTTTCAAAAAATTATTGCAAATACTGTAGTCCAGATGAGCTTAAAGAGTAAGAGTACGAATGTACGCGTCATTAAGTGTAATAACGTGGAAGCAAAGGAAAAAGGGAATAAATAGGGTGAAAGAAAGAACCAGAATATTGGTTACAGACATCGACTGTAGTATGTGGGGTTTAGTAGTTTCTGTTTCCTGTTGTGGCACGACTCACATATCCAATAACCTACTGACCCACAACGCTTGGGGGGACTTTGGACGTTGTAGGTTACGCCATGCTGTTACTAGGCTTGAGAGCGTACAGTACGGAATGGAGAAGAAGGACCAAGGACAAGAAGGAGTAGAATGGTGGGTGTAAGAGAGTGATGAGACTAATGAAAACTTCGGGAGCCTTAACATAGCCTTGTCGTACTAATTAATGTATATTTTTCTTTTCTTTTTTTTCGGGGGGTGACATAGGATTAATCAATTTTCCTCCTGTCAGCTTGCACAACAAAAAAACACTTATCGTGTTAAATACATTGTGATGTTAAATTCTAATGTTAAATGTCGAATGTTCCAGTTCAGTATATTGAGTTGCAATTAAGCATTAGATGTTACAATTAATTTCGAAGTTTAGAAGTTTTTTTCAGTTTAGGGAGATTCTAGCAAGGATAGTTAAGTATAAATGATGTTGTTAAGAAAATGAATGTTGACAAGAAATGGATTTTTTTAGCGAATATTTAAAACGTATTGATTCATCCGTTAGCCAGATTTGGTGCGACACCGAGGTTACCCAGCAGAAACCCACGAAGTCATTACAGCGGATAACTACATTCTAAATCTTCACCGGATCAAGCATGGCCGCAATGAATCAAGCGCCAACGTTAGCAGCGAAGGAAAACCTGTTGTCTTCTTACAACACGGTCTTTTATGCAGCTCGGCGGACTGGGTTATTGGGCCAGTGGATAAAGGCTTGGGTAGGAAATGTTTAATGTATACTATCGATTGTGTTCCTCCCTTTTTCTAAATGGAAACGGTCGTGTTTTGGGTGTGTTGCAGGGTACATGCTGGCAGATCGCGGCTACGACGTAAGTGTCTTATTTTGAATTTCCTGCGCCTTTCTTCCTAACGGCTACTTTTTGAATTCAAACGTGTCCAACGGTTTTTTTGTTTTTCTGAGCTGTTTGTGTTGTGAAGTTTAAAGTCTTCTTAGAGAGGGTTACTTTGCTGGAAAAGAGTTTTTTGGAAAACTTTGTGGGGAAACGTTTAAGTGTCTTATTTTGACTTTCGTGTGCCTTCTTCCCTAACGGCCATTTTTTACATTCAAATCTGTCCACCGGTTTTCTTGTTTTTCAGAGCTGTTTGTGTTGTGAAGTTTAAAGTCTTCTTAACGTTTTAGAGAGGATTACTTTGTTGGAAAAGAGTTTTTTCCAACAAAGTAAAGTACTACTTTGCTTGTGGATTAATTTGAAACTCAACAGGTGTGGATGGGTAACGCTAGAGGCAATACTTACTCTCGGCGCCACGTGTTTCTCAAGGAAACGGACCAAGAATACTGGGATTTCTCGTAAGTTCCATTAAGTTCGACATTAAATGAAAAAAGACTCGGGAATTTAATCTAGTTTCTTTCCTATCTTTATAAGATGGGATCAGATGGGTTATTATGACATTCCGGCCGCCTTGCGATACGTGATGAACACGACAGGACAGGGTAATATCACCTATATTGGCCACTCCATGGGAACCACGATGGTAAGCTCCTTTTCCCCGAACTCTCACCTTCTAAATGGAACACTGGCAACAATTTCGCTCGCGAGTAAATTGATATCAGCCAACAATTTTACGCCCAAACTTCGCATTCCCCTCTTAACTTAAAAAAGCTCAACTTCGTCAACATGATCTGTTTCTTAAAGCAAACAAGCAAAAACCCCTGTACTCAAAGGATAAAAAAGACTATTTCCTTAATCCCCACTCAGATCATATATCCTTCGCGGTTTACAAAGCAGAACTCTTCAAATTAACTTGTTGTTTTTTTAAGATGCTAAGTTTTCTGGATTTCTCCAAATCTTCTCTAACAAGTACTGTCCTTGTAACTTGCTTTGTGGCAGGAATCTCTTCTGCGGCAGTAAAAGCCAAGAAAATCTTAGTTTTAAAATTAATTTTGAAATAGTTCTGGGCTGCCATGGAAACTCATCCGGAGTTGAACCGCCACATCAAACTCGCAATTGGACTTGGACCGGTCGCTAGTGTCGGACATATGAAAAGTCCCATCAAGCTGCTAACGCCTTTCGTAAACCAGCTGCAAGTAATCCTCGAAAACCATTCCTAAAAAATCCTTTCCCTTTTCTCAAAAAAAATCTCTGTCCCGTTTCTTAACAGCATCAATTTTTTTTCTTAATTTTAGCTCATCTTCAAATGGTTGGGCACTCGAGCCTTTTTACCCAGCGGCAGATTCCTACGTCTTATAGAAAAGTATTTTTGTGACCAAAGCCGGGCACAAGAAACCATGTGCGAGAGCCTTATGTTTGTTATAACCGGTTCGGATACCACCAATTTTAATTCAGTAAGCTTAATCTATTTTTTTATTTTTTGAACTTTCGCATTTTAAAAACTTACTTAAATTTGAATTTCTGAACTCCTTAGTCTGAATTAAAACTTAATTTTCTTTTAAAATATCGGATTTTCTAAAAAAAAAATATGTATATTTCCAGTCGTTAATCCCCATAATAGGCGGACATACCCCTGCCGGTACTTCAACAAGAACCGTTGTTCACTATGCTCAAGAACATAACACACGTAAGGGAAAAAAAAGTTGAATAAAACAAAAGTTTTAATTGACAAGAACACGAAAATAAAATTTTAACAAGACCATATTTTTTTAAACTAATTTTGTATAATTTTTTGCGACTTTAGAATCGTTTGTACGATATGATTGGGGCCGAAGAGAAAACATGGAACGTTATGGGCAAACATATCCTCCGAGATACAACCTAACACGTGTTACAGCGCCAGTAGTACTGTTTTGGGGAGATAACGACTGGCTGGCAGATCCTAAAGTAATTTTATATTTTTTTTGCATTTTTTATTTTCGCAGAACACCCAAACAGAGCAAAAGTACAGTAGTTCTTGCTTAAAAAATGACATAAAAAGTTTTAAAAAGTTCATATTGCCCACGCTTTATTATGTCTGTTATTTTTCTCGTACAAATAGGATGTTGCCTGGTTAGCCACTCGTTTGGGGAACCTCATCAAAAGCATTCGGGTAAATGTCAAGTCCTGGAACCATTTAGACTTTTTATGGGCCGTCAACGTGGACCAAATCCTGTATTACCGAGTGTTGGAATATGTTGCCGAGTACCAATAAGTGCTTCATGTCCTCACAAACACAAAAAAAGCTCTGATTGTCGTTTTTCTTTTGTTTATGTGCTTTTTATTTTCCGAAAAGGGTACTGGTTGTTTTTCACTTTTTTTTTTTGGCATGAGAAAGATGAGATGATATTAGCAAGAAAGTAATTCTGGCTCATGTCCAAGATTTCTGCAGTGATATTCACAATAGCAAATTATATTTGGGCTATTTTGGGTTCGTCAGTGGAAATGGCTATTTTTTATATTTTTTGATTCAGTGGACTGTTTTGTGTTGTTATTCTTTATTTTTGTACGGAGTTGAGCTCCTAATCAGCTGTTTTGTAATGTAATACACGAAAAAAAGATTGACGTTTGTTTATTGATTTATATTAAGGTTGATTTTGTTGTTGAACTTCCGCGTTTTCTGTTCGATTATTGGAGATTAGGTATGGGAATTGCACACCTGGTGGTCTAGTATTGAGATAAGGGAGGTGTGTACCATCTGCCCTATAAAACTGCGCCTCCCGTTGTCTTGTGTTATGAGTTTGAGGAACTTTTTATGTCTGGGAAGACGTTAAAAGAAATATTTATTTAAAAGGAAGAAATATGAAAAATCTGGTGTTGATTATCGGATTGTGTGGGGCACTATGTGGCGCTCTTCCCACATTCAACGAGAGTAGTGTGGAAGACTCCATGCTTACGGTAATTGAACTTGTTTTTCAATGCAAAATCACAAAATTAAACGGGACATGTCCAAGATTTCTTCATTTTAAATTGAGTTTTTTTTCCCTCAGCGCAAAAGTAAAAATAAACTGAAGTTAAACTTAATGTATTCTAGCCAGAACTGATAGAACATCGAGGTTATCCGGCCGAAATTCACGAAGTTGTCACTGAAGATGGGTAAGTTGGATTTTAATTTGATTTAAGATTTGATTTTCTTAAATTCTATTAAAATGTGAACAAAATCGTGGAATTTTTTTTCGAAATTCTGTAAAAGTACGTCCAATTCTATCTAAATTCTATCAAATGCTATTCCGTTAAATCCCAATAACATTTTCTTAATTAAACTTTGTAAATTTGGCCTCTAAATCAAACTAAATTGTCCGCAAAAAGTGTGAACCATGTTTTATCACCTACGGCAGTAATCTCAACAGAAATTGCACTTTCTATTATTTATGGCCTTGCATATATTCAAGCTTGGCCCACTAAAAATGCCAGAATTATGTCCATACTTGGTTTAGACCGAACAGGTTGCATATTCCAACATAGTGGTCGACACATTTTCCCTGACAATAAATCCTTCGATAAAATCTCGCGCACGCAACAATATTTCTGGTGTCTATAACCTTTCATCAACATATCTTCCACTGAGAATCTTCTCTTTAATAAAATACACAGTGACCTAACCTACACTAACCTAATCAAATAATATTCTTAATTTTTTCTAATAATTAATAATAACTCTTGCTATTTTAATATTGTCTTATACTAACATTCTTATAATATTCTTAATTAATAGTAGATTCTCGAACTTGAATTTATAGACGTGTTTATGTAATATTGTATTTAGTAATAAATTAATATTGAGTATTAAAATTAATAATTTATACTACGTTTATTTATTAACAATATTGGCTAGTAAAAATGAATCAGTTTTTAATATCTCTAAATAAATCCGAAACGTTAGAAAGTAGAGAATCACACTTGACAAGTTACGTTTACCATTGAATGTGATATAAATCTAGATATATTCTGGAAATCCACCGTATTCCTGCCCCAGGCAAACCAGTGGTATTCCTCCAACATGGTTTGTTATGCTCTTCCGCCGACTTCTTAATCAACTCCAACGAAAAGGCCTTAGGTAAAGCTAACCACACTCTCGAAAACTACCTAACGTTCCATCTTATTCTTCCTTTTTATTTACAAATTTTTTAGGTTTCGCGCTATCCGATGCCGGATACGACGTGTGGTTAGGCAACTTTAGGGGCAATACTTATAATCTACGTCACATGACCTTCCCAACTAATAGCTCCGATTTCTGGAGATTCAGGTTCGGACAAGAAATAATAAAAACAAATATATAATAACTATATTACGCTAAAAATCTGATTCCCTTGATGCAATTTTAATCGATCTTTACAGTTGGGACGAAATGGGTCGTTACGATCTACCCGCCATGCTAAACTATGTGTTAGCTACCACTGGGGAGGACCAATTGAATTACGTGGGCCATTCAATGGGCACCGTCACGTTCTTCGTAGCTTCAGAACATTACCCAGAGTTGAATGACAAGATTAGGATTATGATCGCACTGGGACCCGTTTCGACCGTAGCTCACATGAAAAGCAATATCACGATAATTGCACCCTACGCTCAAGAAATCTTAGTAACTTCTGCTTCAA
Organism: Lepidurus apus apus; assembly: GCA_022832285.1. Classification (NCBI taxonomy): domain Eukaryota; kingdom Metazoa; phylum Arthropoda; class Branchiopoda; order Notostraca; family Triopsidae; genus Lepidurus; species Lepidurus apus. The sequence goes on along the minus strand of JAGJRO010000353.1, from coordinate 7,685 downwards.
ACTTGTGGGATTTCAATTTCTTTGCACGATTTTCTGTCTTTTTTTCTGTGTATGTGCAGTGGATTTCGGAGTATTTGGGTATCTACGAGTTTTTGCCAAGCAACGATTTTTTCCACCTGGTGGGAGAGACGGTATGCAGAGAAACGGCCCCCACGGTCGAAGTTTGTGAGAACATTCTATTTCTGCTGTGTGGATACGATTCCCCCGAACTGGATCCCGTAAGATTTTGTTTTATAATTGAAGCTAGGGTGCCAAGAAAATGATTTGTGTAAAACACACTTTATTTCTGTTATTCTAGGCTTTGCTTCCATTGATTTTGGGACACACGCCAGCGGGTACTTCGACCCGAACCGTGGTACACTTCGCTCAAGAGTACAACAGTCGTGAGATACTTCCCTTGTTTATTTCAATACTTCCTTTGGAAACACTCCTTTATTTCTTTTTTCGGGGGACGGAGAGAAAATCGCGAATTAATAAGAGTGCTTTTAATAATTTACCAGAGAATTATGAGTGGTTTGATTACGGGATTATTGGCAATTGGGCCAATTACAACCAGCGTAACCCGCCGTTGTACCATGCTGACAAAGTGACGGCCCCCGTGGTACTCTTATGGGCTCAGAATGATTACTTGGCAGCCCCAGAAGTAAGTGCAGTTTATATGCAAACAGAAGCATAAAGTTGTGCTGCAATGCGAGATGGATTGTCACCGCCATTTTGAATTTAGGACGTGGCGTGGTTAGCGACCCAGCTGCCTAATTTGGTTGCCTACGAAAGAGTGGGAACTGAGTTGTTTAACCATCTCGACTTTTTATGGGCCAAAGACGCCGACATTTATGTTGTCAAGCCAGTTTTGGAGTACCTAGCAGCAGCTGGTGCTTAACTTAAGACTTCAATTCAGTTCAACTTTCATGCAAACTGCAAACATAGGACGCTAATTAAATAAAAACTAATGACACAAAACGCATAACCCTGCCTTAAACTGCAAACCATTAAGATTACTAACAGCGTTAGTTATTACAGTACCTTGAATACATCTCTCTGAAGGTTCTCAGCGCGATTATTACACTAATCTTAGAAACAATAACAACTTTTGCGTGTTTTTGTAACGACTTTTGGGAATTGAAAACGTTCTCTGAGCTAAAGTACAACCAAACACAAGTATGGACAGTATGTTGTTTTAAGCTTTACAGGAAGCCTAAAGTACAGTAATCAAGTACAGCATAGTAATAGCGTTTTCAACTGGGAACCCTGGTGCAGCACTCTTTGCCCTGAATGCCACAAATTCACTGTTGCAACAGTGAATTTGTGGCATCAACAAAAATCAGTGCCCAGTGCCCCAGCTACACATGAATTGAAGTTTTAATTGTGAAAATAAGCGTTTCGTGTTACCAAACAAAGATTGTTCCTCTTTTTTTTTATTTACCTTGCGAAGTATAAAGAGGCATAGCTCCCATTGGGTTTAGCCCTGGCAACACTTTTGCAACAGTGAATTTGTGGCATTCAGGGCAAAAAGTGCTGCGCCAGGGTTCCCAGTTGAAAACGCTATAAGTGAAATCCTATGTTAAAGTATGTGGAACTCGCAGTCAGCGCTAAAGTATGGCTAGTAGAAAAAATCTGTACTACTACAGCCAGCAGACCAGCATAGGAGGCTTTAGTTACGGTCTAAGGGTACGCTTTCATGTTTCGAGGCGTGGCTACAGCAGCAGATGATTTTTCACACGGGATGCCTAAAGGACGTGCTTTCAGGCAAGTAGGTGCGGCTTAACGGCAGACTAACCCGTCTAGCGAAAACAACGTGGCCAACGTGAAAATAAGTTTTAAAAACAGGTAAAACTCTGCCATAATGGATCTACTAGGGTCGATTTTAAGTTCCATGGACCAGCGCCCGGCTGTGGACAACCAAAAGAAGAAAGCTGCCAAAAGTATTGTCTTCAAAGAAATCCAAAATAAATAATTAACGTTTAATTTTTGTAAGAACAACAAGAAGTTTTAAAGCAACAACAGGACAAAGAACGCCTCAGACTCAAGCAGTTTCGCCAAGAAGTGATCAGGTTACGCTAGAAATACATTACTATTGATTGATGTCTTCTTTAGGTTGAGAAAACACTCGAAAAGTTCCTTCAAGACGACTTGAAACAAAAACACGAGTTTGAAGGCATGGATAAAGTCCGAAGAAGCGTAATGTAACGCTTTATAAAATTCCTTATAAATAACCCAAGCATAAACTAACCTCTGTAACGTTTCAAGCCATGACGCCGCGGAAATTGCTGGTTTATCAGCGTATTCCTTTGGCGAAGAAGACGAAGACCGTCACTGCGTGGTTTACAAGAAAGAATTTGCTCCCTGTGGCGAAGAACTCAACTATCTCAGAAGAGGAGAGGTCTGGGATCCCGAGAAAGTTAAAGCTGAAGCTGCCCAGGTTACAAACTTGCCACTTAACCGTCAAATAAGCTTAAAAGTTCTTCAGAATGTCGAAAGCTTAACTTTTTCCCACACAGAAAGCTCTAGAAGACGTCAAAGAAGCTATAGAAAGACGAAAGAAACCCGCCGAAATCCAGCCAACCTCCAATTACTTAGATAAATATGAGCATTTGATTGGCAAAGAAACGGCCAAAGACGCTGCTCGCAAAACGGAAGTAAAAAAGCAATACGGAAATGGTAAAAACAGTGAAAAACCTGCAATTTTCTTTCCATTTCCGCTAACTTCGCCTTTTTCAAACTTACTAATTGCAGTTCCGAGTGCCAATAAGAAAGATCAACGCTCAATCGAACAAACCTTGGCCGACATTCGCGCCAAAAAGAAGCTGAAAACCAGCCACGACGAAACTCCCCCGTCTTAGATTGATTATGTTTTTTTTGTTTGTTTTTTGTCCATTCATTTTTCAAAAAACGTGTACAGTAGTATTAATAAATATTTTCAACCGCCACAAACTTGACGGTAAAAAAAATTATTACTTGAGATCAGAACGAATTCACGTCAATAAATTTTAGCTATTTTTTTTTCGCGACAGAAATTTCTTTTGCCCCAAATTTTGAAAAGTTAATTTTTAACTACTGTGTTAAGATCCGCGAAATAAGGATGCGCCATTGCATCTTCAGCTGACATGCGCAATGCAGGATTGCATACCAATAATTTCTTAAAATTTGAAAAAAAATTAAAATTTTAAAATAATTGTTTAATTAATCGTAATGAATGATTAAATTAACGGCAAAAATTAATGACATACCTGAAGTAATTCTCTACCCTTGGGCGACAACTTGGGCACCACTTGACTCAAGTTCAAATTTGGCGGGTAAAGTGGGAAAGGCTTATAATCGGGTAGAAGTGTGACGTCACGCCATGTTTCTTCCGTTGGAGTGCCTAAAAGCTTGAAAATACGCTTTAATTGGTCTTCTACATCACTTCCAGGGAAAAGTGGACGCCCTGCATTGGCTAGTTCTAAATTAAAACGTTTTAGAAGGATGTTTGGGGGTAAATCAGAAGTTTGAAGGCATGTACCAGCGAAAATGCAGCCGGCAGACCACATGTCAATGGAAGTCGAGTACAGTTTGGCGCCAAATAGAACGTCAGGCGGTCTGTACCATAACGTGACGACTTCAGCGGAATAGCAACGCACTGGAATGCCAAACGCTCTTGCTAGACCGAAGTCAGCAAGCTTTAACTCTCCATTCTGGAATTTGAAGAGACTTTTAAGTGAATATTGAAGGGTTTTTTAGAGATTTGCAGAGTTAGGATGGTTAAACCTTGTTGATTAGCAGGTTTTGGGGCTTTAGATCGCGATGGAGGACATTTCGGCTATGGCAGAAGGCTAAGCCTCGCAGTAATTGAAACCTAGGGAGACAAAGATGGTTTGAGAAGGAACTTTCTGGGAACTTTGAGGATTTTTACATGAAAGAACGGACTCGATCCGGGTCTATTTCACCATTAAGGCTGTCGAAGTACTTTTTAAGGTCTTGGTCGCAGTGTTCAAAGACTAGAGTGAGTTTCTTGTCGCTATGAAGGACGTCATACAGTCGCACGATGTTTTTATGCTTCAATTCCTTGAGAAGACAGATTTCCCTTAACGCAGATGATGGGACTCCCTATATTAACATTAAAAGATGCGAATTAAGAAGATTATACTGTAATTATAAGTATACTTCGTCATCGTCGTCTAATCTGACGCGCTTGAGAGCCACAATTTCATGGGTTTCGCGATTCTTTGCCTTGAAAACAGTCCCATAGGTTCCTAATAAATAATAAAGTAAAAATAATCATTATAATCTGAACGTATAAATTGTAATTGTACATCGTATAGAGTTAAAAATGTGTGTTTGTACCTTCTCCAATTTTCTCCAGTTTCTCATACTTTTGCATTATATTTTAAGTAAAAGCGCTGGGTCAAAAGTTCGAATTTATAAGTTAAATCAGTTTTAATACGTCGTAGTCAGAGAAAAATCACAACATTGACCAACGGAACCCACGCAGTTCGCTGTGCGAAGCCTGCTTCAACTCGCAGTTCATCGCTATTCGCTAATGGAAGTTTGGCACCGTTTCAAACAGCAAACGGAATTAGTTGAATGAAGCCAAGAAAAGTGCGTGCTTATAGACTGTGACTAATTAAAGCAAGTCCAATTTGATTAACTTGCTTAATTTTGTTTGGTAACTTTATTAGTGGCTCTAATATATTAGTGTAAAAGGAACGGCTCAAAACAGACAACTTTAGACTAATTGTGAACAAAACTGCGGGGAATCCCAAGCTAACATGTTGGAAGCTACAACATAGGGTAATGGCGACAAGCGGGTTTCGGTTGCGGATTGAGGCCTAGTTATGGGGATCTGTAAATGTAAGTCAGGAAATTTGATTTTTAAAACATCTTACTTGCGTATTCGAGTTATATTTGCTTGTTACAACATTATAAAATTTGGAATTAAAATGTGTAGTTAGGTTTAGCTTAGGTTGTGTCGTAAGGTTAGGTTTGTTTTACAGAATACATGATTTAGGAATATATGTATAGAGCCATGAAACGTTAGTACAAAACAAGTTTAGGCAAATAGGTGATAATAAAAGCTCTGCAAATTTTAAGAATTATTCAAAGCCCAGTTCAACAAAGACAGGTTTATAGACTATTCCATTCCAGCGAATTTGCGAGAAATTCAACAAGTTCGTCCTTTGTTGACAAACGGAAACTTGCGGATCGAACTGCCAAAACGAGCCGCACGAGCTGTTTGGGGCGCTTACGAAGGGTTCATTGTTGAAAGGGACAGGAAATTCCATACATTCTGGAATTTCGAGAGAAGCATTTAAAGACAATTCTCCATTAGGATTGAGCTTTAAACCGCTGAAGCTAGGAGTAGTCCTTCCCGGTCCATCCGGAAATATATACACAGTTAAGGCCACGGTGGAGCCTACTGTAGGCGTTTTCGTTGTTCATAGATGGCACCTCGAGCGTCACTGAATTTGCCTGTAATTCAGGGGCAGTTAATATCCTTTCGTTTCGCCAGATGGCGGGACAGGCAAACAAGCGGGAATTCAAGCCTTGCTTGAATTAACGCGTACGCAGTGGCAAACCGTACACAAACAAGCGTTGTTTTATTTATCATCGGGGAAGATGGCCTACTTGAGATCAAGTGTCCCAAAATAGCCGAGAATGTTTCCTTGAAGGACTTAGTCCATGCAAAGAAAGCAGACTCAATAGGATTGGAATTTTTCAAAGGAGACAAACTCAAACTGAAAAGAAATCACAACTTCTATTACCAAATTCAAGGACAGCTTGAAATTACTAGTAGAGAATGGTGCGAATTTTATGTCTGGAGTCCCAAATGAGACCCATACATGTTATAAAAGAGACCAAACTACACGTTCTGGCTGAAGAACCCCTGTCACCATTATATCGTTCTTTTGCGTGCTAAAACAAGTCTGTGGATGCTTTGGTTAAGTTATAAGCTCGATCACACAAAAATTGTCTTTTTCTTCGCGCCATCGCGCGATCGCCATAGCTTGCGTCCTGCCGGGCCGAGACCCGCGCCTGAGAGCCTTTGGGCAAGTTTCGGGTCGGCTTCGCGCTCGAGCGCCCATCCCCTGGCAATGGGACCGCACGAGGCGGTTCCGACTATGCGGGTAGCACTCGTTGCGGAGCCCGCAAATCGTGGCGCGAAGAAAAAGTAATTTTTTAATCGAAACCAAGACACCTGCAGACTTATTTGAGCATTCAAAAGAAAGATAATTGTGCCATCCTATGAATCGAAGGTCCAAGGTTTTGAATGCGCTAATAAGTAAAAGCGCTAGCTCTCCGGCAAACTGTCCCCCGTGTTATAAGGATAGGAAAATATGAAATTTGTCGGAGCTTAAACGGCCAAATAATTAATTACTCGGTTAATATGCGTAATTGACATAGGGGTTTTTCAGCCAGAACATGTAGTTTGGACTCTGGACGTTGTTTGTCTGACCGCTTCAATTCACATAATTAAAAAAAAGAAATGCAGTTATGTGTTTTAACAATAATATGCTTCCTCTTTCTTGTATATTATGTATTGCTTAGCGCGGACGTTGTCACTAAAATGAACCCTGCGTTGTGTGTGAGAAGGAACACAGGATGGTTTTTTGATAAATACTTTATTTGGCTGCTTGACTTTGGCAGTCAGNATTGCTTAGCGCGGACGTTGTCACTAAAATGAACCCTGCGTTGTGTGTGAGAAGGAACACAGGATGGTTTTTTGATAAATACTTTATTTGGCTGCTTGACTTTGGCAGTCAGACCACTACTGAACATATACAGAAAAACGGGGGGTAATATATAGGGAACAGTAAGCATAGAAGAAATAGGTATAAGGGAATACTGACCACAGGTCAGAACAATGGTCTGGGTCATCACCAATTCTAAGAGACACAAAAGGTCAGAGCAATTAGATACACAGGAATCAAGGGTCAAACGTTTCTAAAAGAGGTCAGAGCAATTAGATACACAGGAATCAAGGGTCAAACGTTTTCGTTACGACATCCTGGGGGCCCGACCATAGTCTCGCCGAGATCCGAAGTCCAGAAGCGTATGTTCTCTCGAGCCTTCAGGGCAGCGGATCGAGGCAGACGTCTTGACTTTTCCGAGTTAGTAGTGGGCAACGGTGGCAGTGGTGAAGAAGGCGGCGTCGTGGTAGTAGGTGGCGTCGATGGCAAAGACTGGCCCTTGAATACTTCTAGAGGATAAAGTTTACTATTTGGGCGGTTAGTAATGCCATCAGCCATTTGAATTGTTGCAACGCGAATATGACCATCAGGACCACGCTTAAAATCTAAGACTTTAGCGAGTTTCCACTGAATTCTTTTCTCATCCGAATGTACATGAACAATGTCACCTCGTTGTATTACATCTTCAAAGGGCTTCTGATGCTGACGGTGTACTTCTCGGAGACTTGTAAGGTATTCATGTCGAAAACGATTCCAAAAGTGGGTAAGAGTCTCGCGTCTGTATTTTGCAAGACGTGATAAGTTCTTGGGATCATCAGAGAAAGTTACATCATGCGGGTCAGAAAGGGGTAAAGATGGAAATAGTTTGGTTCTTTTCCCGTACAAAAGTAAGGAGGGAGTAATGGCTGATTCGTTGTTAAGCGAAGACGAAACATAAGTTAGAGGGCGATCATTCAGCGTAGATTCTACTTCAGTTAACACAGTCTCTAACTCGACAGGGGACAGTTTTCGACGACCTAG
>JAGJRO010000356.1:0-41969 GCA_022832285.1 Lepidurus apus apus | reverse complement strand
CACCGGAGTTTTGGCACTGCAGCCTTCTACTTTAAAGATGAAAACCCTGATGTCCCGGGAAAAAGCACTTCGAGTATTTTACGTAAATCTTGCACAACTAATTCTAAATTGTTGGAACTTATGGGAGTCTTAAATGTGGATTTATTCCAATTCCCCAAACTGTTACCACCCGACGTAAGTTGCGTTTTACGTCTACATCGGCAGGCTGATAGTTTCTTGATTAGCCACAATGTGTTGCCCGCAACACAGACTTATTCCTACAAAGTTGTTATCGAAAAAGCTCAAATGGTGTTGCGAGTTCATACTCTCAATTCAGAATACCGATTAGGACTCGAGAAAATGTTGTTGGGGGGTAATGTGGCCAAATATCCTTTTCTTAAAACCGACGTTCTCTCCTTTACCATACCTGCTGGCACCATGCAAAAAACAATGGAAGATTCCTACCTGCGACGCATTCCTCGACGGATAGTTATCGGTTTCTTACCCACTAAAGCTTTCATGGGCGATTGGTTCAGCCACCCTTACCTGTTTAAACATCATGATGTATCCACCATAAGTGTATCGCTCAACAATGAAGAAGTTCCTTTTCCAGCTATTCGTGTTGGTTCTGAAGAATATCTTATGGGTTATTACTCGCTTTTAGATTGTTACAATCTAGTGAACTCGGGGGTTGGATTGTCAATTGAGCGCGACATTTACCAGCAGTTCTATCGTCTTTACGGATTTAAAATTATTTCTGTCACAGAAGGGTTTGGAATGCTGAAAGAGGGGAATTTGAAAATTGATGTTCGCTTTTCTAAAGCTGTACCAGACTCTTTAACCCTGATAGTTTTTAGCGAAACGGATTCGTTGTTGCAAATTGATAGTGCTCGTCAAATTCTTGTCGAGTGAGTTGGTTGAGCTTAGTCAAGTTTTCGAGGTTCGAGTGATGACATGTGTTGGTTGTCCGTGAATATTTGCATCTATATCTTCACTAAACCTTAGCAACTGACAAAAAGTCTTGATTCATTTAGTTATCTAGAGATGAATACTACCCAACTTTGTCATGTTTTGCGTCATGACCCTGTTATTCGAAAACGAGGTTTTGAAACTTGGGTCATTCCTCGTGATTATCTTGCTCGTCTGTCCAACTCTGGGAAACCTTTACTTATCATCTGCAACACTCACCCCCATCAACACGAAGGTGTTCATTGGCTTTTAATTTATGTCCCAGCTATTGTCACCCCTCTGCAACCTGTTGAGTTTTTTGATAGTTTAGGTCAAAGCATTCATAGCTACCATCCTGACTTTGCCACATGGTGTGGATCACACCTCTAGCAAAACCACCCTTTAACCCTTCAACATCCTACATCGCGCGCTTGTGGGCAATTGTGTCTTTATGTGGCTTTACAGCGAGTTCAACATCATTCTTTGAAGACTATTCTAACTCCTTTTCGTCGCGGTGGTGGTAAAACTCGACTTTTACAACAGGATCGTTGGGTGGAAAAACAAATTCAACAAAGATATGGTTTACAGTTGAATCCGCTGCGAATTGTATGTATTGATCAAACTTGTCGAGCCCTGTATGATAACGAATAATAATAATAATAATAATACAAAACGTATTTCAATACAAATGTGTATTTTCTGATAACACTGAACAACATGAACTAAACGTACAACAACAACAACAGAATGTTTACGATTCACATAAAACAAGTGAACACATTGATAAAGCTGGTTTGGAAATCGCTATGCTATTAAGCACGGTATTGACGATGAGTGCGACCTTGAGTTTTAGTTGGTTCTCCTGTTTTCTCCACTGTCTTCTCCACTGTTCTCCACTGTCTTCTCCTGAAAGCGGGTTGGACTTTCTTCAGCGTAGATGGGTTGCCATTTACGCTCGGTTCTAAATCCAGAATTGGAGTCGAAACCAGTCTGGCTATTGGAGTTTGACATGATGATCAAGTTCAGAAAGTTGACTGAATACTTTTAAAAGGTTGTGTGCAATTTATAAAGACGATCGGCCGACTGTGAGAGCTGCAAACATGTTGTGTTGGGGAAACTGCGTCGACGCGAGATAGTGGGGTTATCAAACATTCAGTGAGGGGTTGCACATGCGCAAGAGTGTGGGTTGTCAAACATCCTTGTCTTAGAGTTGCGCATGCGTAAGAGTTGGCGTTATCGAATATGCTAGTATGTAGAGTGTGCTGGTGCAAGCGGGTTGGTGTTATTAGTGTGTGTGCAACAGTCGATAGCTTGATGAGCACGATGGCGCACCCCCCACCCCCCACCCCCCACCCCCAAAAGTTTTGTTACCACTTTGGGTAAATTTGGTATTTACACTGTGACTGCAGATGGTTATCAAAGCGTAGTAACGTGTGATAGTTCAAGTCAACCATGCATTCAATTTATACACAGTGATGATCCGATTGTATTTCACAACAGTTTCAACGAAATTTGGGTTTGTGAGCAAGAAGGGGCTTTTCGATGTATTCCAGAACCTTCTCAACAAAGGATGCTGGTGAACCTGTTTGTTGGTGGCAAGCCCACTTCAATCCAATCTATTAATGGAAGTCTGCTTGATGATGGACTGACCTGGTCAATGGGTACCGCTGATCATTTCCTGTGGAATGACAATATGCAATCCACATGGACTTCTAAATAATTTGCTGCACCGATATTTGTGTACACCTGCACGCTTAACACCGATGATTCCGTGAATATTTGTTTGTATTAAACGTATACATCATGTTGAAATTCATTTGTGCCCATTCGTGTTCTTTTATTAATTCATAATTGTATTTGACAAAGAAAATACAGTTTGAGTTGTTAAACTTACAAAAAGTGTCTTTAACTTAAAATGTTTATTTTTGAAAAGTGTCTTTAACTTAAATGTCTATTTTTGAAAAAGTGTCTTTAACTTTAATGTTGATCCCCGAAAAAGTGTCTTTAACTTTAATGTTGATCCCCGAAAAAGTTTCTTTAACTTTAATGGTAGTTAAGTTTTGTTTAAAGGGATTGCGGAGGCTGGTCTGAGAACTGGTCAGTTATGAGAAATGCGCAGACGCAAGAATCAAACACTACAGCGCAGGCGCGAGATGCGCAGGTGCAAGAAGTGTTGGGGGCGGGGCTAGGGGAGAAATGGAGGCATCCTATTGGTGCAGCCGAAAAGGGGGCGGGGCTTAGGGGAAATGGTGGGGGAAAATTCCTATTGGTGCGGCAGTAATGGAGGTCGCAGTAATGCTGGTACCTATACTACTGTACGGTATCCCCTATCCACTGTAGAAATAGATTTTGTTTCTACCTATTTTTAGAGAATGTAGGGCGTTTAAGCCTTGTGTTATTTCGTCCAAGATGGTAAACTGATCTATCTCTAAATCTGGATATTTCGCCGGTTCTTTTAAGTAATCATAGAGGGAGCACTGTCCCAATTCCGTAGCGATGAGCCAAAATTTTGGACATTTCTCGACGTAGTAATATCGAGCCACGTTGGAATGGGAGTCGTTTAAGTTAATATAGCGCAAAATTTCTACTTCAGGTGGTTCTCGGTCACCTTCTTTGCGAGCGTATCGCTTGACCGCAACGGGTCGCTTATCATACTCGCCTCTAAAGCCACACCCCGCCCCAAAAAACGACAATTAGCTTGGCGTTTAGTGACATCGACGTCAGATTGTTTACTTAAAAGACGTGGTGCCATCTATTTCTTGCCCCAGTGGTTTCGTTATGTCATAACGTATTACGTTTCCTTCATTTTCTGATTTCGAGTGGTATCGAACTCTGTAAGTCTAAATATATGCCCAGGGTTGCCAGATAAAATTATTGGGTAAAAATTACACCATATACACTACAGATAGGCCCTAACTACGCTGCGGTGCGTGCGAAGTAAAAGGGGGGCGCAGTTGTAGATGTTCCCCACAACAATGGCGGTTTTCGTTTGCATTCATCTGCGTTTCCATGGTTTTCCAACTACGCCAAGAAGGCGTTAACTTCCAGGTCTCTTTGCCGAATGCGTAGGTCGTGTAGAACACAGCAAGAAACTATAATCCGGATCACTCTTCTAACATGCGCTTTTACGTACAAGAGTCTTCGCCAAATCATTTTCAAATCGCCGAAAGAATTCTCTATCATTACTCTTGTGGACGAGTGCTTTCGATTAAACTTCCTCTTCTCGGGAGTATTCGCGCTTGAATGCTTGAAGGCTGGGATGAGCCAGTCAAGGCACGGAAATGCTGAGTCACCAAGAATATGGTAGGTGTCGTTCCGGAACAGACTTCTTCGATCAGTTGAAGCTGTTCTGAAGAGGCCTGAATTTCGAAAAACACGGGCATCGTGAACACTTCCCGGGTACCCGGCAAAAATGTAGGAGAATGCGCGATTAGGAAGACACACCGCCAAAAGAATTACAGAATGAGAAAATTTTCTGTTCAAATAAGACTTCTGATCAATTGACGTGGCGTCTATCCTAATATGTGTTCCACCAATTGTACCAGTCACATTAGGGAAACCAGCGCCAAAAGAAAAATGGTCGGCAACAGACAGTTGCTCTTCAGGAGCTGGCCACTTGATAAATTCATCTTGGTGCTGCTCAAGAATTGTTGTTATTCTGTCAATTGAACGCCACACAGATGATACTGTGTGGCCAAACAGCACCGATATTTCCCGCATGGTACACTGGTTAGCCAGGTACCATACGGTAATGTAACACATTTCTTCCACGTCCATGGGCAGGTAGAAAGAGTTTATTTTTTTACTTTCCTTAAAGATTTTAAGGAAATCCCTGTTGTAATGTGCTCACACACTTCTTAGTGGGTCTGGTAACTGACTCCTTTGTATTGTCTATACACACGGGCTTTTATACTAGTTGTAGCATATCCAGGAGGCATGATTGGGGAGTAGGGTCAGGGACAGATAGGTTAACTATATGGGGTCACAGGGCAAAGTAAAGGTCTACATGAGGTGATAGTCAAGCTGACCTGACTATATTACACCTGTGAGTTGATATGGTCGTTAAATGTCGTTAAGTTTGAGGTATTATCAACAAAGCCATCAGCCTTTGATTCACACTTCCTCATCTTATTAAACGTATTTCTAGAACATCGACCGGTGAATAATTACACGGGAGTAATCATTGGGGTTATTTTAACAGCTCGGCTGTTATTTTCATCTCAGTATTATAGCTATCTTATTTCTATACAAGATAATATACACTGGAAGAAGGAAAGAACTGTCTTTTCCTTAAAGCTGGTGGTGAACGAAGTAACCGTAGCGGAAGAGATTTAACGTACAAAATGTGGCTTTTCTCCTTCGCGTGAATCTGGGTCTTAGAAAGGTCATACATTCCGTCTGTGGTGTATATAAAAATGCATTTCCGTTTTACTTCTCGAAATGCAAGCATAGAAGCATTATGATACGTAACTATTTTGTACTTTGAAAATTAGGAAGGACAACATCAGTAGAATTATTAATTTAATAAGTTAATAAGCTGTATTCTTCGATTTGCTGGCGATACAGTTTTTGTTATTCAATTTTGGTTAGGGTTACAGTTTTGGTTATGGCAATGTAGCTAATATATAATACATCCATTTGGCTTACTGATTATAAGATCAGGGAATAAAAACCATAAGAAGCAAAAGAGATTTTCATGCGTAACATACATTGATACATTAATAGTACTATGGTGTCCAAAAAAATCTACCCAATGGATACCCTAGAGATCGCTTATCCAATTATTTTTTCTTTGATTTGGATGCGAAAGAAGGGAATGAAAGAGAAGTTTAAATCCGCTGGCCAGCAAAAGTCACGAAAAAATAATTGGATAAGCGATCTCTAGGGCATCCATTGGGTAGATTTTTTTGGACACCATAGTACATATAGTGATTGAACACTACAATAATCATCATTTGGAGGGACCGTGATGCAACAATTTAACAGGGGTATCGTCCGAAATCTCATGTATTCCAAGAGGACTTTCACAAGTATTCGTCATGAGTGTCATCTCGACATCTGATGATTTATTACCGTCTAATTGGCGTGACTTGGAACTGAAATCGAAGTCAGGTCTGGTACGTTTGCCTTTCGGGTTTATCTTGGCTACTTTTCCTGCATTGGAAGGCAAACGCATGAACTTATAACCGGATTTACTCACGGTCATTTCTTCGTTGTCGGCGGGGCCTGGTGTGCCGAACACGGAAGATGACATCTTAAAATAACTTGCGATCCTTTGACTATCAACGTCAATTTGTTAGGGAAAGTTGGCATGGTCAACTGGACCTGGAGAACTAGCCACATTGTCATAATCTGGCGGACGAATCATATCCAAGTTATCCTCCCTTCTTCACTCCTTATTTAGATAAATGTACGGGTCATTAAGCTTAGTGTACTAGTGCCGAACGGAGGCATCTATGAATCCGCCGAGCCTTTCTTGAAGTTCGGTAAAAGACGGCCTCGAACTCGGGTCAAACTGCCAGCACTTAACCATTAAATCGTACCTACAAAAACATTGATCAATCATTAGAAACTGATCATTTAGGATGTTTAAGTGCAGTGAAAAGATACTTACGCGTCATTGGTGGCGTATGTGGGGCATTCCATGTTGTAACCCCTTTGCAGTTTTTTAAAGATCATTCCATCGGCTTGCAAATAATCTGGGCGAATTCATAAAAATAAAATGTTTTGGGAATTTAATCAAAGTCTTACGAAAATTTTAATTTTAATCATGAACCAACCTGGATATGGAGTCATGCCTAAGGAAAATATTTCCCATAGCAGTATTCCGAATGACCATACGTCAGATTGTGTTGAAAATACAAGATCTACAATGGACTCCACGGCCATCCATTTTACAGGCAAGAGACCCTAGAACAAATGGATATTGCTATTTCCTCTAAAGAGTACAAAATGTACAAAATGAAGATAACTTACATCGCCTTTCTTCTTGTAATTGCCTCCATTCTTGTACACTTTGCGAGCTAATCCGAAGTCGCATATCTTGAAGATGTTATAATCTGCCAACAATATATTACGTGCAGCCAAGTCTCCGTGCAAGTCAAGTCTTTCGGAAAACCATGAATTTAAACAGTTCGTCAAGTTCCACCTTCAGAAGCTTACTAAATAATTAGCTTACTTTTCTGGACGACAAATACTCCATTCCTCTCGCGATCTGAAAACCCCAAGAAAGCAGATCTTGAGTGCAAAATGGACCCGCTGTAGCGCGGTAATCTCCCTTGCAGTTGGACCTCCATGGAGCTTGGCTTTGCGATCTTGACGAATCGATCCCCTCCAATAATTGACCACTGCTATCTACTTGATGGTTTTTGGCCTCGAGCTCCCTAGACACAGGACAACTCCTTTAGCCAACAAATTTCGTTTGTGCAAATGGTTATTATATTTCTCTTCGCAACTACTTCCAGTCCTTTCTTACCTGCAACGTTGGTTGTTCCAGTATAAATGGACTCAAGTGTAGAATTTCGATGACGACGCTGATGTTACTCGAGCAAGCTCCCGGGCTCGACAGTCCGTACATGTGCATGTTCCATGCGTCTGTACATGGAAGTTGCTCGTACATGGTCTTTCTCGGCCAACCCAGCTGCACTGTTATTCAATTTGAGATTGTGTTTGTCTTCAGGAGTATTAAGTTATTACTTCGCAGCAGCTGCCGCTAATAAGGCATGTATCTCTGCACCAACAGTCGGATCTAAAGTTCCTCTAATTGGATCAATTTGGCTAATAGATTTATCACAGTGACGGAACAAAGTAATTCTTGATATCCCCAAGCCTACAGTACTCCACAATGACCAACAACTCTCCTATGAAAAAAAAACTGTAGCCATAAAAGACAGAAACAATTATATAAGATATAGGCTACCTTTCGTGAAGTTCTTGGTACACGCGCCCAATAGGTTTACCACATTTAAGTGGAAACCCAAGTGAATCTTGATCTTAATTTCAGAAAGTAGGGCCTTGAATGCCGAATAATTGGCGTGTGTTTTTACCATTTTGACGGCTACCACCGTTATTGCTTCGCTTTCAGTGATACCCATCGCTTATCCTTTCAAAACGCGTCCGAATGCTCCCGAGCCCAACTGCTTATCTAGTACAAAATCAAACTGTAATAACTGTAAGTTACCGAATGTTGGGTTAACTACGACTGACTTTATTAACAAGGATTGACTCCATATGTACAAGAGTACATAGTACAAGTCGAGGTCACTTGGCGTAAAGGGAATTACCAAACAAGGGTCAACGAAGGTCAAGGCAAACATTCCAAAAGGTTAACCCTGACACAACGTAATAATACAACTACACTACATTCGCCTCCTTTACGAAAATCTTTCCTCCCTAATGCCTAACGGTTGTCCAGGCTCGAAATAACCGAAACGCTCCGGAGGCTGTCTCAACCGAACAGGACGCAATGATTCTTCTGCTGGATTTTCACGTACAATTGCATCTTCCGTTTCTTGACCAGTCGCCTGGTCTACTCTCTCAGGTTCGTCCAAACTAACACTTCCTTGATCAGCCGACTGACCGTCCGATTGCCGATCTGACACATCACTTTGAGGTAAATCAACAGCCGGCTCTTCCACTTCACTATCCACAATAACCCAATCACTTGTGTCCAAAAACCGTTTTTCTGGCCTGCTTCTTTCTCTTGATTTCTGTGCAGCCTCTTCATCTGCAGCAAGATCATCCACTACTTCCTCATTGTATTTACGCAGAGACGTACTCTCTTGTTGAGAAGTGGCACTCTCAGGAACCAAATACGGCTTAACATTATTAGAGTGAACAACTTTCCGTCGCCCTGACTGATCATGCTTGATTCTTAACACTTCTTCACTAATCACTTTAATAACCGTATACGGACCTTCCCAAGGACGGTGAAATTTCACATGCTTTCCTCTTTTAGGAACTGTTTTCAGTAACACCTTGTCTCCTAACAAAAATCGCTTTCCGTGCACTAACTTATCATACTGTTCTTTCTGCCGTTCATAAGAAATATGTAAATTTCTTTGGGCCATCTTATACACGTTGACAAGATTCTTCTGCAACTCCGAAGCGTAATCTGTCTCAAGAACTTTACCGTTGTTCACTCCATTCATATTTTCTCCTTGAAAAATCAAATCTTCCGGCAAACGCAACTCCCGACCAAACGTTAACATAGCCGGAGAGAACTTCGTTGATGACTGAACTCCAGATCGGTAAGCCATTAATACTTTGGGTAACAACTCGCCCCAAGTATCATCCCCCGCTTTCAACAGTTTGCTTAACCCCGCTAAAATTGTTCTATTGGCGCGTTCCACAAATCCGTCACTCTGGGGATGGTAAGGCGTCGTACGAGTTTTCTGGATGTTCAACAACTGGCATACCTCACCCAGCAATTTGGATTCAAAATTCCGTCCTTGGTCAGAATGCAACTGAATGGGCGATCCAAATCGGCAAACGTATTCATTAAAAAATTTGCTAGCCACTGTGTTACTTTCTTGATCCCGAATAGGAAACGCTTCGATCCACTTGCTAAAAAGATCTCCAACAACCAAAATATATCAGTTACCCTGTGCTGTTTCAGGAAGCGGCCCTAAAATATCCATTGCGATAATTTGATTGGGATGCTCTGCTTTCAGATTTTTAAGAGGGACTCTTCTAGTCTTCTGCACTGGGTTTCGTTGTTGGCAAATCAAACAAGTTCGGCACCACTCAGCTACATCAGCTCTCATTCTTGGCCAGTAAAACCGTTCTCGCAGCTTCTCAAGAGTTTTATGAAATCCCATATGAGCTGCCGTTTGGCTACCATGATAAGCCCGAGAATGATCCGCTTTTGGTTGTCTGCCACCAAGGGTAAATACAAATCTTGCGTACCTATGGTTTGCCATTTTCTAAACAAACCACCATTCCGAAGACATAACCTGTCTTTCTGTGTCCAATAGCTTCTTAACGTGGGATTTAAGCCATCAGCAGACTTCGGCACACACGCTTCATTCTTCAACCATTGTTTCACTACGTTGAGATTGTCATCCTCCATTTGTTGGTCGAGAACCGGGAATGCTTCAAGCTCCGTCACCGCTACAACCCCATAGTTATCTGCCACTGGTGAAATACAAGGTATTTCTCCATCCTCTTCCTCCTCTTCGTCTTCCAGCTTCCTACATTGAGAACAAGGTCTTCTTGATACAGCATCCGCTTGAACATGCTTCTTACCCGGACGGTGTACAATGGCAAATTGATAATTCTCCAATTATTGAATCCATCTCAGCATCTGACCAGTTGGATTTTTGCAAATCTTCAACCATGCCACAGCACTGTTATCCGTTCTTAAGGTAAACGAGCGTCCCAAGAGGTAATGGCCAAATTGCGTCATAGCAAATTTTACGGACAATAACTCTTTCCTCGTAACACAATACTTAAGCTCAGGCCTCGTCAATGACCTGCTAGCAAAAGCTATTGGCTTTTCTACTCCGTCAACAATCTGACTCAGGACCGCGCCAAGACCAATGTTACTTGCATCCGTATCGACAATAAAGGGCTTCGACAAATCAGGATAAGCCAAAACCGGAGTTTCAGTCAGCTTTTTCTTTAAGTGACAAAACGCGTTTTCACATGCTTCGTTCCAGTTAAACACCACATTATTTTCCGTAAGTCTATATAGAGGCTTTTCAATGTCCGCGAATTGAGGTACAAACCTCATATAATAGGAGGCTAATCCCAAAAACCGGTGTCTCATCCCCTGACGTCGGCCGAGGCCATTCAACAATAGCCAAGGTCTTCTGAGGATCAGTACACACACCTTCTTGGCTAATGACGTGTACCAAAAACGGAACTGACGAACAGAGCAATTTACATTTAGAAGGCTTCATCTTCAAATTGACTTCTTCGAATCTTCGGAACACTTCAACAAGACGCTCAAGATGCTCCTAAAACGTCTTACTGAAACGATCACATCGTCTAAGTAAATAAGGCAGATTTGCCATTGAAGGCCCTTGCGAACCAACTCCATAAGGCGTTGAAACGAACTTGGGCAATTACATAACCCAAATTGCATTACATTGAATTGATATAATCCACTGGGAGTTTGAAAAGCTGTTTTTTCCTTCGAAGTGTCTTCCAACTCGAGTTGGTAATACCCGCTCACCAGGTCAAGCGTCGAAAAGTATTTCGACCCTGCCAAAGCGTCTAAGGTGTCGTCTATCCTTGGCAGGGGATATGCGTCCTTCGTCGTTAAATTGTTCAGGCCTCTGTAGTCCACACACAAACGGAGAGTGCCGTCCTTTTTCTTCACCATGACCACAGGTGAACTCCAGGGACTATTTGACGGTGTAATGACCTGTTGGTCAAGCAAGTCGCTCACTATCTCTTCTAATTGTGGTTTCCAATGAGCTGGAACCCTTGGGTGAACTCGCAAAGGTGGATTTGACCCCGTATGGATTTCGTGACGCAACAGAGATGTACGGTCAAGGTCTTTTTTGTTGAGGGAAATGACGTTCTTGTGCTTCCGCAACAGCTCTTCCAACTTCATTTTCTGGTCAGGAGACAGCCCCTCCGAGACTTCGAATAATTCTAGTAGGGAAGAGTCTTTTGTCACTTCATCAGATGATTCATTTACCGAACGAGCTTCCGTAGCGTTAACGCCCTCGGAATAGAGGGATAACCTTCCCAATGTCACATTTGGTGGTAATCGAACAGGGTTAGGCATTGGGTTGAGTATTCTTACCGGTATTTTCCCTTCAGATTGCGTAACCAACGTTTTGGCGACCATGTCATTTTTTGCCCAAGTCTGCTGTTCGCCTTCGAAAATACCAGAGTATCGTTACCATTCAGGAACTCTCACCGCAACAACCGTTTCATGAAAAGCCGGAATGGATATTTGTTGGTCGGTCACCACCGCCGTCGTAAACTCCGATTCGCTAATTAAGGGAGTGGTCACCGATTTTTTCCTAAGCTGCATCTGCTCGCAATCCAGAATCATCTTGTTTCTCTTTAAGAAGTCCCTCCCAATAATGACGTCATGAAAAATTTTGGAGCTCACGTAAACTACGTGTTCAACAGTTGCTCCCAAAAGCGAAAACGTAAGCTTCACTTTACCTTGTAACGGTAGCCTGCCGCTTTTTTTTCACCGTTCCGGCATGCAAATCTGCCGGTTGTACACCAGGTAAAGAGTTAAACAACCTTAATACACAAGGTTTCACAAGTGTAATGGCCGAACCACAATCTACAAACAGAGGTACACTTATATCGTTCACTTTTCCCTCCACAAAAGCAGGTATTACGCTTATCCCCGCTGCTACCATTTTTCCGTCCCGTTTGGCTCCTTTACCACTTGCAACTGAAGACGGAACCGTATCTCCAGTTAATTGGCTTTTCCCGAACGATTCTTCTGCTTCGGCTTCGCACAGTTTCGCTTAAAATGTCCTTCCTCGCCGCAATTGTAACAGCGTCTGGCATTTGTCTTGCCAACCAACTTTTCCAAAATTAGCTCCACCTTTCCTTCAAGACTCCTCATCTTTTGAACCAGATCTGAAGAAGACGACACAGCTGTCATTTTGCTCACGTCTGTAGGAGTCGAAACCATAGCGACTTCTTCTTGATCCGAATCGTTCACCAACTTTGCGCCAACACCTGCTGCAACCGCCAAACCAGCGCCAGCACCCGCTGCAACCACCTTTTCTTCTTCCATGATATATTCGAATTGGAATACTGCCTCGATGGCCTCGTGCAAGGTCTCGGGCTTCGCCATTTTTATGATGTGACGACCTTGTTGCTCATCTAAGGAGTTTGACAATCGTCTCAAAATGATTTCCTCCGTAGTCGCAGCATCCATTGTCGGAAACGCTTTCACGTGAAGATGCTTTAACTCAGCCGCAAACTCTCCAACCGTAGTACCCTTTTTCCGGGTAATAGTGTCAAATTGTCGTTGCCACACTGCAGCACTCTTATGTCCAAAAACTTTCTCTAGCTCATCAAGTGCCAACGAAGAATCTCGTTTCACTTTTTGCTCCAAGTTTTTGTAGACTTTCACTGCCCTGTCCTTAAGTGCAAGGGCGAACAAGTCCGCCCGCTTCGCCTTCTTTTCCTCACAATCGTAATCGTTGAACCGCACACAACATTCGAAATGCTCTCTCCACTCGTACCAATCTTGTTCTTTACCGAAAAAACTATCCGGTTTCACGAACACTTTGTGATTAGAGAACGTGGAGTTCGCCTCACTAGTAGCCCTTTTGTACTTCAATGAATCCTGTTCTTTCAATCTTGTTCTTTACCGAAAAACTATCAGGTTTCACGAACACTTTGTGGCCAGAGAACGACGAGTTCTGCTCACTAGTAGCCATTTTGTACGTAAGAGAGGTCTACCGACTGCGCCAATGTAATAACTGTAAGTTACCGAATGTTGGGTTATCTACGACTGACTTTATTAACAAGGATTGACTCCATATATACAAGAGTACATAGTACAAGTCGAGGTCACTTGGCGTAAAGGGAATTACCAAACAAGGGTCAGCAAAGGTCAAAGCAAACATTCCAAAAGGTTAACCCAGACACAACGTAATAATACAGCTACACTACAGCTGTCTGTAAGGCTATCTCTGCAGAATCAGTGACGGTAGAAAGACTCACCGTGGGTTCAGACTCCGGTCGTGGTTCCGGCTGCCGCAGAGTGAGAGGGTCAGGTGTACGTTCTCGGGTTTGAGTGGTGGAATTACAATTAGAAATAGAAGTATGGTGAATTCCGCGGCACTTACGGCACCTGCTTTCAGAAGTTAGGCAAGTACGTGCTACATGTCCCGATCTTAGACAATTGAAGCAGCGACCGGTATTGCGTAAGGATCTTCTCCGTTCTTCGGTCGACCGAGGGCACTCGTTAATTACATGGTTACCGTTACAAAAGGTGCAGTGGTGATCGTTCTGAGAAGGCGGCGAGGTCGAAGCGCCTAACGCAGCAGCAGTAGGAATGTTCGACGAATTTCTTGGAACAGCAGGGTTAGATCCGGAAGTGTCAGGTTTTTGTTGATTTTTGATAATATAGAGCTTCGCCCGGCTTGTAATTTCCTTCTCCTGAAAGTTCATCAAGGTGGTAAGTGAGAGGGGTCCTGGATGGTGACGGTTGTATTCCAAGACAAGATCATCAGGTATCTTGTCCAGCGGCGCCGTTGGGATGAAAACCTTGTTGGATTCCGTTGCCACATTTAATCCCTTTAAGGCGTTCAAATGGGCTTGGCATTCATCGAAAAATCGTCGTAGACCCACGATATCTTTCACAGACTTGACAGGGGTTAAGTTCAATATGGATTTGATATTAGCCGCCACGATTAAAGCTTCTTGTCCAAATCCCTTCTTTAGAGTTTCGACAGCGCTAGCGTAATTCTCTTCAGTGACGGAAACCAAAGACAGAGCCTTTAGAGCTGGACCGCGTAGATATGAAACCAGATACGTAAACTTTTCGACTGCGGCTAGATTTGGGTTATTGTGAAAGGTTCGCATATAAGTATCCCAAAATGGCTTCCAAAGATGAACATACCCGTCGTATGGCTGTATGTCTAATTTGGGAAGTTTTACGTTCGAAGAATTGTTGGACAAGGTGCTTGGATAAGATATTATCGGACTAGCAGTCGAACTCATGGGTGGAATTGGAGGACTCGAAACTGGACAGGTGGTGAGGGCGTGTTGTGCGTCGGCTTGGAGATTACCATAAATACGATTGTCCCGATTAAAACTATCGATATGAGTTTGATACGCGTCTAGATCGAGATCATCGTCCATAGCCTAAATCACTTGGTTGTGAACTTTTTCAAAATCCTTTATAAGTTTGGTGAGCTGTGGCAAGAGTGATTCCACTTTTCCGATCTGGCGATTGTTGAGAGCGTCCTAGATTTCATCGGCCTGTTCGGCCAACACTGCTTAATACAGTTTTTACATATAATAGATCTTCGCAACGCAATCGATAGGGACGGAGGGGCTGACGCGGAAGCTTCCATTTTAAAACAGAGGGCTGAGTGGTACAATATTTCAGTCACTAATATCCGGTCCGGAGGACCAATAAAATAATTCCCTTAAATTCACAGAATGGTTTTGGGGATCTTTTGTATTTAACTCTGTGTGTCGTCCGCAATTCATGTCAACTGCCTTCTGTCGCTTTTTTGGTAAGGTTTTTATAGTCAAGGCGAAGCGTAGAGTGAACGTCTGGAATAGATTCTAGAGAAATCGGATGAGATCAGTCAGGTCAGGGATTCTGGAGAAGTCAAGGAGAATGAGTCAGGTCAGGTCAATTAACAGCAAATTCTAGGAGTCAGACTATGTCTCCGTGGGCCTACCTGTTGTCATTTGTGAGCCACAGGCGGAGCCAAACTAATTACGAAGATCCTCCCAATTAGAGAGGAAGGTGAAATTTTAATAAACAAGGGCTATTGAACCATAAACAAAGAGTGAGCTATTTTACCAGCCATGGACATGGTAATTTACTTCTCTTCTTTCGTGGTGGTTATTAATGTGGCTTACATGTTATTGCGGAGGAAAAAAGAGGAAAAAAAGCTATGGACTAGGTCCTATTGTAGTGAAGCTAACCGACTGCAGTTTGGTGAATATAACACCTTGATACCAAACTTGAGATTGAAGGACCCAAGGATGTTTACCGTTTATTTACGAGTGAGCTCGAGCATGTTTGATGACTCGCTTAACAAAATTGGTCCTAAAATCAAGAAACCAGACACGACTTTTCGAAAGGCGATTTCCGTTGCTAATTTCTCTATAAGATATGGATCACTAATAACTAAAATACACTATTAATTGCAAAATATTTCTTAACAGAAGAGAAACTTGCGATCACGTTACGGTATCTGACATCAGGAGAGTCACAGAGGTCCTTCGCCTTTTCTTTTCGATGTGGACACAGTACTATGTGCAAGATTGTACGAGAGGTCTCGGTTGCGATCTACAATTCTTTACTAGATGAGTACCTCCCAAGTCCTGACAGCGTAAACTGTAGATCATTAGGCCAAAGATTTGAGGAAAGATGGAATTTCCCAAACTGCCTAGGAGCTATTGATGGGAAGCACGTACGCATAAGAGCACTTCCTAAGTCTGGATCCCTGTACTTCAATTATAAACATTATTTTAGTATTGTAATGCTCGCTGCTTGCGATGCGGACTACTGTTTTACAATGTTGGATATTGTTGTACTTTTTGCTTTAGCCATTTGTATTTATCTCCACACTCTCATTGCTTAAAGGTCACTGACTTCCTTCAGTACAGATCTCTCTTTATACAGTCAAGGTAAACGTTGGCGGTATGAATCCCAGGAATTCACTTTCCCTTTTTACAACTAGCCCAGAAAAGGGTTTGCAAGAACAAGGGTACAAGAATAGGGGGCACAAAAGAAAAGAAAAACGGAAGGAGACTAAAGATGCGGTATCGTATCACGACACTCGGCCTTTCCTGACAGTTCAACTCCTGTTGACAAAACATTACTCAGGCATCAGACTGGGGGATTCCAGCACCACGATTCAGACGTTTAAGATGTTCGGCTAACGGTACGTCGTCTTCACTATCCGGCTCAGCACCGGGGGCTATTCGGTCGTTGTCGGGGTTCGCCACATCTTCGTCTTCGTCACTTTCGTCGGACGTTGCTCCTGTAGCGTCATAACCCCCAGCATACCTCTTCAGTTGCCCGACATGTACCGGAAAGATTCGGTGGCGACGGGGAGTGTCTCGTCCAGGGATATCCTTTACTTGGTACGTTACGTCCGTAACCTTACGGGAAATAACGAATGGTCCAATATACCGGGGCATAAACTTAGCACACCGGCCGACTTTCCGAAGTTGCCTCCTCACGAGCACAAGATCCCCAGGCTTGAACACGTATTGGGGCCGATGCCTTAAGTCGCAGTGCTTCTTCTGCTTGACTTGTTCTTTACGAACACGTTCCAAAGCTTCGAGCCGAGTGGCTTCCACGCGATCCCTGAAATTTGCGAATTCTTCCACCGCTTCCGCCGGCCAGGGGAATCGACCTTCCTCGGGAAGGCTTGGTTCTCGTCCGTGTAGAAGCTGGAAAGGGCTGAATCCAGTACTGCGTTGGGTCGCCGTGTTGATGCAGAACGTTGCGGCCTGAACGTACTATACCTTCCAAAAAAAACGAGTATAGGGAAACCACAGTGGTCTAATCCCCTACCCGTGGGATTAATTAAGACTGCTTAACGAACCGGTTTGTAGGTCTCCTGTCTAAAAACCAAACCGAAACGTATAGAAAGCGGAATCCGTTTTAACCCTGGGCTGTAGAACAGAGAAAATACTCTTACAGAAATGCTCTTGCCAAACCCCTCTCCCCCCAAAAAAAATTGAAAGTGAGCTGCTGGCTTTTCCTCTTAATATTTTGTAATGCCTCCATTGTTATAACGGCACATCTCCAATCTTCTTGGCATTGATTCTGCTAATGTGATCCAAAAATCAGGGTCTTCCAATATTTCATCCCATACACGAAAGACTTCAACCCAGAGTTCTTCTTTTCCGCGTAAGGTCGAAGTGCTAATAAAAAAACTGTGATTTTTTTTAATTGATAGAAATTTTAATTTATCCTTCGCTTCAGCATGGCCCAGGCATGCTCTATCGGGTTGAGATCGGGTGATCGTGGAGGATGTGGTAGAAGCGTAATGCCTTGTTCAGTAAGATACGTTCTAACTGATCTTGCTGTATGCACAGGTGAATTGTCTTGCTGAAAAACCAAGGCATCGCCGAGTGCTTCGCGCATTATGGGAAGTTCTTGAGAAAGAATCTCGACATAATTTTCCGCATTCAGTTTTCTTGTGATTCTCGTAAGAGAACTAAATCCAGTAGTAGCAGAAAACCAGGCAAACGCAGATACTGAAAACCTCCCACTTCGACAACTGTCCCTCAGCATCTCATCGCTATAGCGCTTGTTTCTCTAAGAAATTGTGCAACTGATGTGATGATGAATCTTATTAGCCGAAGTAGTAATTACCTCGCGATAAACCATAATAGGTTTGTTGGAAACAGAAGAAATTGTTGTTTCATCCGAAAAAACAACATTTGCCCAATACTCATAATCCCGATTTCGGAATTGTTCGCAAAACCGAGCTCTAGCTTCTTTGTGTCGCTCTGACAGAATAAATTTCTTAGCGGGTCTTCGAGATCTGATACCTGCTTTCGCCAGAATTCTGGATCCTGTTTGCGTTGAAATATCATGTTCCTGGCCAGAAAGTTGAACAAGTTCTCTCATTGGCAAAGTTGGATATGCTACGGAAGCAGCAATCAAGTTGATTTTCTCATTTACGCTTAATATTTCTGGACGAGCAGAGCCAACCTACAATATTACATTGAAAATTCTGTTTAACAAACATTTTCATTCTTACCTTCCTCTCCACGTTTCCTTCATTTTCTTTCCGATTAACCCACCTTTGCACTGTTGCTTTGCTTACATTTAACCTCAACGCTATTTGTTTTATCGAAATACCACTATTTCTCATTCCAATAATTTCTCCCTTTTTGTCAGATGTCAGATGAGGAGCCATGTTTATTAGAAACTGACATGCAAGTATGATATAGACTAGTAATATTACCTTTCACAAAAATAACCCCACCTCGGAGAAACTAGGATTCTACTTTCCTTAGTTTTGGTTCGGTTTTAGAGAGGAGCGGGTTCGAACGAGCAAATTTTGATTAATCCCACGGGTAAGGATTAGCCCACTGGTTTCCCTATACTCGTTTTTTTTGGAAGGTACAGTATATGAGATATTGACAAGCTGTTTTTCAGTGGTTAACTCCTGGTTAATCGTTAATTTGTAAGCTGTTAATTTCCGATAAAACAAACTTGAAAGTGTGGTTAATTTCTTGCTTACGCTGGGTACTAAAAGGGCTGAATTTTTTTATTGTTATTCAAAATAGTCCATGACATAATCCCCAAACCAAAAAGAATTTAAAATTAAAGTTGAAGTTAATTATTACTTAAAGTTATAATAAACGATGACCTGGTTTCATTCCAATTATATGTATTGCATGTATCACACGTTTTTTCAGTATTCAGCAGCGAAAATTTTCACAACAAATTGAGGTGTCCACATGCTTAAAATAAAGAAAACGTCATTCATTTAGTAAGTGGTTAACGGTTCTCCTTCAAGGCAGCTTTCTTCAAGTTCCCACATTTGTACCGAATCGCTGCGTCAATGTCTTTGTTGCGAACCATGGGGAACACGCTTGACACAAAACCTACAACGAAATTATATATTTTGTTATCCAGTTTTAAAGTAGCGTAGTATCTCTTCCTCACCTCTCAGAGCTTTAACTTTGTTCTGTTGAAGGACTTTTCCTTGTTTGATTCCAACAACCATAGCGCCTTCCATTTCGTGGTCGGCGAATAGCAGAGAAAGTAAGTTGGTCGTCAAAAATGACATGCTCTTCGAATAGTTGCGAATGCAGATGTCAAGGTCTTCATGAAAAATACGCTAAATAATTTTCCATTTTTTAATTTAGTATTTTGAGCAACTTACTTCTTGTTCCTAACACTCTTGCTGGGACACTTGGGCGTGCAGAGGTACCATTACTGCCAACTACACAAGTAGCACTGGAATGAAACTTATCTATCAACGCATTGGCTTCTTTATCTAACGTGTCCATTTCATCTGAAAAATAAACTAATTAATTTCACAGATTTCATTGTAATAATTAAGGGGAACTTATCTCCCGTTGCTAACACGTTAGCTGGAAAACGCTCATACTCCCCATTTTTTTTCTTTTTACCATATGGCCACTCAACAGACACGACACTATGAGGGTTCTTATACTGCCATTTGTCAATTATGTTTAACGTCTAGTACGCTGAATTTTTTTTCACTCTTTCGTTAACCCAGTAAATCAATGCGTAGGACATAGTTGTTGAATAACTGTTACCTGACTACAAGAAAGCGAAGACGCTTGTTGTTACCTGTAAACCGAGAAAGGCCTTGGAAAAAGGTCCCCTGACACGATTTTTTTATTTCATCCTTGTTTGTTTTCTCTCCTTTGGGGAAACAACGTCAAACACCTTTTACCTCATTTTCCTTAAAAAGTGATGAGGCCCATAATGCCTAGAGGGATTGAATTCCATGTTACATAGGGGAAAATAAGACGATTAGACAATGGATGGTTCGCAACTAAAAAGTTTTACATCCACTTTTTTCCATTTGTGATCGCTTCTTACAGTCGAAGGTCTTTAGGCCACTGTTTACCCTTTAGTCCACTTTACTCTCAAAAGCTTTGACACATGAAATCGTATGTGGAAATAAAAAATAAGGCATGATTTAAAATAATACAATTCTTTGGTTAAAACATTTTCATTCCAAAGCAGCATTTCACTGAATTATTTTCATGAACTACAACAGAACATATAAATCTTTCATTTGCATTCCCCTAGTTGAATTATAGTCTTCCCTATTATAAAGAAAACATTGGGGCGGGGGGTCGCACATCAACCCACCGTAAATAAAGCTAAATAAAGCTGTACAGTAAACTCACCTTTTATTAAATTCATAATAACACAGTAAACGAGTTGCAAACTTTGTTACTTTTTCAAAACATTTATTACAATTTTGTACAAGTATTCTACAAAGAAAATAAGCGAGCAGATCTCAACATGTTTTGTGAAGGTGATTCACATGTTTCGTGAGGGTTGCGAACTTGCGGTTTACCATAAGGTTACATAAAGTTTTGAAGGTAACGGGTATACCAGCAGTAAACGAAAAGTCCAAAACAGTCGATTAACCCTTAGTAAACCATGGTCTAAGAAAACCACTCCTAACCAACTGTTAACCTGCGTATAACAGGTGAGGAACCACTGCTTTTTTCGTACGGGGTAAAGGACCTATATACAACATCTACTGCAATTCGTTCCATTGGGGCAGAGACTGGTTCTAGAGCAACCATAGGGGCAGGAGCTGTGCGAATCGTATTTTTGTGTTTAGCACAGGATTCGCAAGATTTGCAATAGCTTTTTATTTTGGAGTACATTTTTGACCAATAAAAACGTTGTCTAACTTTTTCATGTGTCTTTTGAAAAGCTAAATGTCCTGACAACAAATGATCATGCAGGGTCATCATAATTTCTTTCCTGATTGATTCTGGGGCGACTCTGTTCGGTAATGTCTGTAGACTTTTTACTTGGGAGGAGATGCAGAAGCAAGCCATTTTCGTCTAACACAAAATTTTCTATTGCATATAGCCACGATGGGTGTTTAGGGCTATTTTCCGGTAGTTCTCCGTTTTCTAAGTAATAAATGACAGCTGAACAAAAGGGGTCTTCTAACTGATGTTCGTGCAATGTATCAAACGTATCGCCGTTTGATATTGCATGGACAGGAATTCGGGATAGACAGTCGGCATTGCCGTGTATAATACCCGGACGGTATTTAATTTCCATATCGTAGTCTTGAAGTTTAAATGACCATCTTGCTAGTTTAGAAGAGCTATCTTTATCGTTCATGAGCCATTTTAAAGGATTGTGATCTGTTACTACTTGAAAATGTCTACCATATAGATACGGGTGAAAATGTTTAACTGTGAACAAAATTGCTAAGGCTTCTCTTTCAACTGTTGCATAGCGTGATTCGGTATCACTAAGTGTCTTGCTAGCATAAGCAATAACTTTTTCTTGACCGTTATGCATTTGGCTTAGAACGGCACCTAGTCCTGTATCGCAAGCATGTGTTTAGCACAAATGGTAGTGAAAAATCGGGATAGGCTAAAATTGGGCTACTAGTTAACAATGCTTGTAATGTAGTAAAAGCTTGATGTTCTTCGTCTGTCCAGTTGAAAGTAGTGTGCTTCTTAGTTAATTTATTTAACGGTTTAGCTATGCTCGCATAATCTTTGATAAATCTTCTGTAATAACCTGCTAAACCTAGGAAAGAGTGATTTTCTTTCACATTTCTTGGGGTTGGATAGTTTTTAATTGATGAAATCTTATCTGGGTCAGGTTGGACTCCTTTTGCAGAGACAATGTGGCCTAAATATTTGACTTTTGGTTTGCAAAAATTACATTTCTTGGCTTTTAATTTTAAACCGGCAGTTCGTAATCTTAGGAAGATTTCGAGTAAGTGAATAATATGTTCATAAAATTGTTTTGGAGTAAACTATAATATCATCTAGGTAAACAAGTACATTTTCTAATCTTTTCTCGGCGGCGATAATTTTGTCCATTAATCTTTGAAAAGTTGCGGGTGCGTTAGATAAACCAAAGGGTAAACAATTAAATTCAGTGACCAAAACTTGTGGTAAAAGCTGTTTTATATTTATCTTCTTCGGCAACTTCAACTTGCCAATAGCCTGATGCTAAATCCATAACAGAAAAATAACGTGCTTTACCTAACCTGTCCAAGGTATCGTCAATTCTTGGTAAAGGGTAAATATCTCGTCTCGTGACGGCATTAATATTACGAAAATCGACACAAAATCTTTGGGTACCATCTTTCTTTTTAACTAAAACAACAGGTGCTCCCCACGGGGAGGATGAGGGTCTAATGATATCTCTTTTTAACATTTCATCAACGTGCTGTCTAATTACAGCTTTCTTTGCTTCTGGCGCTCTATACGGACGTTGGTAGATAAGATTCGAACCTCTGGTTTGAATGGTATGCTTGACGATTGTCGTACGGCCTAAACGGTAGTCATCTCAAGCAAAGATATCTCGGAATTCCGTACAAGCCCACAGGGCGCGCACCGGTTTTCGATCTCGAAGTGGTAGCGGGACATACAAAACTTATCAGCGATACTGAATCAATGATTCAGACATTTCAATGAAATGTAATCGCTGATAAGTTTTGCATGTCCCGCTACCACTTCGAGATGGAAAACCGGTGCGCGCCCTGTGGGCTTGTACGGCGGACTAACGTGGTGGTTTTGAACGTATGGTATGTATTGTACGGGATGTATAAGTTTACATGTTGTACGGGTAATGCATTACGGCGGCTCTTACGAGATTATCTGTTGTTTTTCCATCCTCTGTGTTGTATGAGTTGGGGAAGTCTATTGTTCTGGAGTCCCATAACGTTTTCATGTGGTCTTGGACTGCTTGTGGGTATAGTACGTGTGCTGTTTCCAGTTCCCATGACATTTTTATGTTGTAGTTGAATTTCATGACGCCGGTTTGGTCCGTGATTTTGGGTTGATGTATTAGTATCATTGGGTTTGGTTGTCTCGTGCGGAACATTTATAGTTCCATTTTGTCTTGTCCTCTTGTTTCTATATATTGTTGGAATTGTTGTGTGTGTTGTGTTGCCATTATATTTGATTTAGATGCGTTCATTATTTCGTATGCTTGAGGTTGGAATATTCCTGGTATCATTAATGTTTGTGGATGTAGGGTGTCACTTGCTCCTGCTATGCTTTTGTATAGGTGTTCTACTGGTGGTGGACTGAATTCCCATGTTTTGGTCCAGGAGTGTTTCATTGGTATTTCTTCTTGTGTCGTTACGTGTCTTTTTATCGTATGGATCTTGGAATGCTCTGGGGACGTCGGTTTTTCCTTTGATATACACAGCGCTTTTTTCGGTTGTTCTGTCGTATGTGGATACTATCAAGTTTATGGCTGGGGCGAGGTCGTCGCGTAACGTGTTGGTTGTTCCGCCTTGCACGAGTGTTTGTTTTGTTGTGTTTAGTACTTCTATTTTGATTTTTCCTCTTGGTACTTTTTGACCTCTTGAGATTGTGCCTAGTTTGTAGTATATTTGTTGTGATAGGTTGTTTACGTCTGTATTGAATACGTCGCACCAGAAACCCATAACACAGTAAGGTAAGTAAAAAGCTAGTTGATCGCTGCGGAAGTCTAGGTCGAACACTTTACAAAATTGCATTTTATGATAGTACATACCACCACCTTTTCATGGGTTAAATGTTGACATGGGTGCTATGTGTTTTCCATATCCTTCTTTTATTCCGGTGTCTCCAGCAAATTGTGTATTGGTAGTGCTTGATTTGTTGTCTGATTTCTGTTTTTTAGGAGGTGGTTCAATTTGATTTTGAGTTGAGTCTGCAAGCGATGGTTTTTCCATGGTTCGTAAGGAATTGCGTTTGGATTTTTAGCTTGTTTCGTTGTTATTTTTTCGATATAGTTGTTTATGTTGTCTAAGTGTAGATGATAGAGTATGGACCAATGTTTTGGTGTTATGTTGGCAGGTGCGCGGGGTATTCTTGAGTTGCACGTGTCGTCTGCGTGATGTGTTATTCTTCTTGTAAATTCGAATGTCACTATACGTTGTTTCACTTGTTCTTGTTCGTACTCGTCTACATGGTTGCAGAGGTCGACTGCGGTGCTGATGAAGATTGGGAGCCGTGTTATAGTCTCTTTGTCCTGGTGCTTCTTGTCTGTTTGTACGTCCTTGCCTTCTAGGAGGAGTTTCCATGTGTTGACGGTGTTAGGCGTTATAAAAGGTTCTTCGAAAAGCACGGCTGATGCCTCGGGCAATTGGTCGAAATAAAACGCTGTATTGTCGCTTTGTCTGGGGATTGGAGTAGGTCCGACGTGTTTGAGTAGGGTATCTAAAATCATAGATTTACCTGCGTTAGTTGGTCCTTGTAATACTAGGCCGTTAATTTTGAAGAGAGTTTGTAATTTAATAATTTCGAACCATGCAAGAAAGTTTTGAGGTTTAATTTGGTTAGCTGTTAGTAAGACCAGTAGCCAGTTGACGCATTCTAGGTCTAGTTGTGTTATTTCGTCTAGATCTACGACTGGTGGGGATAGTGTATCGAGTAGGCTTTGTTTTCGTATGTTTTGAACTTGTGTA
The DNA here is from genome assembly GCA_022832285.1 of Lepidurus apus apus. Classification (NCBI taxonomy): domain Eukaryota; kingdom Metazoa; phylum Arthropoda; class Branchiopoda; order Notostraca; family Triopsidae; genus Lepidurus; species Lepidurus apus. The sequence continues at coordinate 17,238 of JAGJRO010000356.1, read as the reverse complement.
CATTTGCGGCCTCTGAGTAGTCGTACTATGTAACTGTCAACTGGTAGTCCGTAGTCGCGCAAGAGTTGTTCTTTTATTTGTACAGGAACTCGGATGTTCCATTGTGCTACTGTGTTAACGTTGAATGTGTTAAAGTTATGGTTGAGTGCGTCTACTAAGTTAGGCCTTTGTTGTTTGGTTACTCGTTGGGCTTGTTTTTTTTTCTTCTACGTATTGTTGACATTTTGCGTTACGCTTGGTTCTTTCTGATGGTGTGGAATTGTGGTAGGCTGTATGGTAACGTTTGATTATGTCAGCTAGTTTGGATCCCGGTTTAGCACCATAGAGTAGGACTGTTTCGATACCGTAACGGATACAATAGAATATGAATCGCTCCAGCCAGTTAACCTTGATTGTTGTGGCAATCGCCTCGCTATGGCCCTCGTGAGTTGCTCCAAGGAATTCAATAATTCGTGTTCGCTGCTTTGCGACATTCTTCCCGGCGATGTCGCTTGGGAAGAGGACGTGATAGTGTTCGTCGCCTGGTTCTGGGTGGTGGAATATTGCGAAATGTGGTTGGAGTCCTGGTTTCGCTGCTGCTGTCTTCCGCCAGTCGTTTGCGAGATTTGGTCTTCGGATAATGAAGGCGAAAAAAGATCCGGGCTGTTGTTGATTTGGTTCACTTCCATTTGGTTCACTTGTTCTAGTAATTCTGGTTCTGGGCTGCTCATCTCCGGAGTCTCCGGAATTATGCGTATCTCTGGGGATTGTTGCCGTTGTCGTTTGTTCCTCTGGATCGCTTGTTGACGGGCTGCATTGGGATAGTTGTTCGTACGTGGGGGGAGTGAAGGGCCGTGAGGGACTGCGGGTGTTTCGGCCCCACTCATCGGTAGGTATAGTAATATCTGTGCCATAAATCTCCATGGATGGACTGCTAGGTAGTCCGAAGACATTAGGTGTTGGGTTATGTCCGTCTTCTTCGAGAGGAGGCAGGTTTTGAAGGTTTCCCAGTTCGGTGTTATGTATTCCTTGGTTGGGTAGTTCTTGTTGTCCATCTGTATGATCAAGGATGAAATCGACCACATTGGGTGGAACCGTTGTATTAAGAACTGGAAAACTTTCTCGCGTATAGATTGGCTGGCTACATTTGTCAAATGTAGGTAGATTGTCGTCCCACCGTTCGTTGACAGGATCTGGAGACCGGATTGTTTCGTCCGTAGTGGTTCCGGTGCTGCTTGGTATGAGTAGATTCCTTTTAGGCTTCGTGTTAAGTCGAAATTTTGTAGGATGTTTTGTATGTCGATGTCGTTCGGGCGCCCGGCAACTGCTTTCAGGATTGCTATGTATCTTCGGGGGCGTACTGTAAACGTCCGTCCATTTGCGTTTGTAACTTTTACGTACTCTGTCGAGTTCTCCGCTTGGTCCAGCCACTTCCACGGTCGGTCTGGTGCTTGACTCGTCATGTTTTTCACTATGTTCTTCGTTGCTGTCCATAGAATGATGTAAACGTAAGACAGACGGTGTGAGGTATATATCCTGACCATAATGCTTGACAGATGCTTGACAGATGAAATGACCATCATAATTCCTAGAAAGCAGGAAATATATAAAAGATTATCGGTTCAGTTTATGTGTTTATCAGGTACTTACTGTAAACCGTGGAAGTAGACGGGTAAGTGGTAGCTTTCTAATTTACCATGTAGATTACAACCTCGGTGAGCAATACCGCGGAAACAACTATCAAAATTATCCTGATCTATCATGCGTTCGGACAGATCTTGGGGTAAAGCTTTTTCGCAATGAACACACATCGTAGCTGTGTGTCGAGCTCTTATTGCTGTTGGTACATCTTTTTCGTTCAGAGGAAAATTTGTTGAACGCACCACCAGTCATCGTCTTATGTCGGATGTTTTCAACGAGAAAGGTGAACCCATCGTATATGAAAGAGTGCACCAATCTGTAAAATCCAGCAGGAAATAATAAAAAAAAGTTTTACCATAAAAATGCTTTTTTTTATTTTTCCATGCTTTTATAGATAACACCTGACATTGCATGTTTAGCAAGATTATTCACCATCAAACTTTGTAACACACATTGAGATACTAATATTTAAAACTTTGAACAACCTGATATACACACTAATTACTATCTTTATTGCAAACCTCGGCTGTTATAGAGTATTCGAGAATACTATATAGTTTTTCATTGTTGCGCATTGTTAAACGTTTCACTTCGCCTTTCAACTGACCTGACGCATAGGTATAATGTTTGTCAAAAACATACTCGTTGGGAGACTCTTTCAACTTTTTGATTACTTCATTTAAAAACAACTTTCTCATCGATATTTGTTTCACTGTTCTTTTTACCACTGGTTAATTGTTCCATCGCAACAATTAGCTCTATTCTTAACACAATGTTGGAATGTTCTTCTCCACATTTTAATATAACACTGAGAGCTTCACTTTTGGTAGTCATGGTGAATTGTTCTATAGAGGAAAACTGTATAACATCAAAATTTATTGTTGACGAGTCGAAGTAGTCGTGATCGAATGTTGGGTCGATATACAATTCCGCACGATTTCGCACCCTCAAACTCTTCGTATCTAAAACATGTTTAGATTATTAATTTGAACCTAAACTTTGTGACAATAATTACTGTTTGACATGATGTTGGAGCAAATCTTATGCGAGTGTCCACAAGATCTTCATTGATTTATTAATTAGTAATATTTATTGTTATGGTACAATTTGAATTTAACAGAGGGAGAATTGCCTGCAGTTGTGCAAGGGTAATGGTGGTTGAGACGGATGTTGGAGAGGATGTTTGCATGGATGTACTTCGGAATGTTGGTGTGACGGCTTCAACATCGAAATCTTCCGGTCCAGAAAGAAATTCTGAAAAACATGAACATGTTGATAATATAAGATAAATAAACAGCAATATACCTTCTTAAACTTCATTAGGATCGATTGTATGGAGGGGTGGTGTTGATGGTGGTGTTGTATCTATTATTACATGCAAACGTTTCCCTTTACCAACGCCTAAACGTGGACATAGACAATGATTTAGAATTAGAATTATACATTTTGTATAGGTCAAATCCTGATGAAAACTTACCGTTGACCATTGTGGCACAGCTTTAAAATAAAACTGAGTTTGAAGAGTGCACGTTGAATATATAGCGAGGATTCGGGAAACATGATACTGTAAGAAAGTGTTTTTACAGATGTTGTAGGTTCTTTTTTTCAGAAGGGAGGCTGTGGTTAATTGGATTGACACGATAAGTTGAAGTCCGAAAAGGACTTAGAGTTTGGGCAAAGGTTTCCGGGTAAAAGAAATAAGTCCGAAAAGGACTTAGCCGATGGATGAGGGAGTCGGTGGAGAAGAGTCCAAAAAGGACTTAGCCGATGGATGAGGGAGTCGGTGGAGAAGAGTCCAAAAAGGACTTAGTCTCTGTGTGAGAGACTCGACGGAATAAAGTTTGAGTCCAAAAAGGACTTAGAAATTTGGGAGTAACTGGTTTATTAATGTGCACTACAATAGGAGGGAACTAGAAGGGAGGACAAAGACTGGGCGAAGACAACGAAGACTCACAAAAGACTGACTATCTAATCATGATCAATCAAAGAAGAAAACAATTCATAAGCGTAGGCGGAGCGTAAATAATGAAAGCGGAACAGTATTGGGCAGAAAACGGACCAATAAGATCCATGCATGGATTCATGCATATGGTGGGCGACATCTACTGGGGCACGGGGAAACTTATAGGGGGCGGCAACACAAAATACATGATTGTACAAAAGCACATTCTTACATCGCTTTCCCTATTGGAAAACTACGTCCCGTAAAAAAAGAAAAAAAAATATTTAAGCAACATTTCCTCAAAGGCTATAAATCGATCTTTTATCATTTCGGACTCCTACTTCATAATAGTTGTCAACCGTCCGATTTCCAAATCTAGCTCCAAAGTCTGGTTCTTCAGGGCATTCATTTCCTTGGTCAGGGTTAGGTTGGCTTCCGACATCTACTGGGTTGCTAGGAGGCTAGCAGTTCGTTGGTTCAATTCCCGTTGCTGATCGGCATGGGCTAGGTCGTTCCGCTGGTTGAAGTAACTCCACAGTTTGTATACACCAAAGGCCAACAAGGCGATCTGCGAGATAAGGAAAACTATCCCGACCGCGAGGTAGGTGTTGAGTCGTGTCGAAACATGGTGTTGAATTTCGGAGTTTTCGTCCAGGAAAAGAAACTTCTGTTGAGCGACGGCTTCATTCATTTTAGCAGCGGAAATCTCCCAATCATCGGTGACATTAAGATCAGCCAAAAGTTCTTTAATCTGACATAGTTGATGAGGTTCGAACGGGTTCAGCGTAGCATTTCTGAAGTAGGGAGTCAGTGGCGTCAAACTCAGTTCTGTGGTTTGCGATCGCACATGGGTATATTCGGAGTGGGTGGCTGGAATCGAAAATGTAGGCGCCTGCAAAGTACACTTCGGCGGCAAAACTAGAAATCCTAATCCTAGTATTTCGGTCCGTTTTTATAAGACTCGAGAGGTTAGTGTAACATGCGGACAAAGAAGAGAAATTTTTGTAGCTACGGGCGATGAGTACAACCACTTACCCTCTCCTACCGGAAGTAGGGTAATTCGGCTCCGACGAATAATTTTGGTATCACATTCGTTGTTGATTCTCGTTTTGTCATCCAGGAAGAGGGAAATCGGGCAAGATGTGGCGGACTATGGGGTTTTGAGTTAAGCACCATCGCTTATACAATTGGAGGCAGTTTTTTAAATCGTCTTGATGAAGTTCAATGAAGTTTTTTCGATCCGTGGATATGGCTAGGTAGGGGTGATCGATTTGTACCAATGCGTACATGTTGGTATCCGGAACTGGAGTAGGGAAAGGCGAGAAATGGTACAATTCAAATTTATTTTGTTGGGGGGAGATTAGGATTTCGATGAATAGACGTAAGCCATGTTTGAGGGATGCTGTTTTGACGTTGACGGAGGTATATAATTCCCGGAAATTTTTTGTTTTCGAATTAGTCATTATGGTCCAACCAGTTGGTAACTGTTCTTCGATTTCTCGGAGCACGAGGATGATCTTTGTTGGTGGTAGGAGATGTTTCGGTAGGCGTCCAATTGAGATGAGAGTGAGGTCGTCGTTAAGGTATTGTAATAAATTATTGGTCAAACGTATGTTTGTTTGGATTTTTGCGGTGGCTGAAGTAATTTAAGTAGTATAGGTACCGCCATTACTGCGACTCCGATTACTGCGCCTCCAATAGGAAGCCTCCATTTCTCCCAAGCCCCGCCCCGTTTACTCCTGCACCAATGGCAAGCCACCATTTCTCCCCTCCATTGGAAACTGTCCAAGCCCCGCCCCTTTTACTCCTGCACCAATGGTAAGTCACCATTTCTCCCACCCCCCTCTTCACCCCATCACCCTCGGGATAGGCATTAAAGTTAAGGACCCTTTTTCAGAATAGACATTTAAGTTAAAGACACTTTTTCAAAAATAGACATTCAAGTTAAAGAAATTTTTGTAAGTTTAACAATTCAAAATGTATTTTCTTTCGCCGAATACAATTACAAAGACATCCTTTCACCCCTCCAGCATTTCTCCACCTCTTCATTACTACTGCGCCAATGGATTGTCTCCAAACCCGGAACCCCACTCCTTGAAGCCTCACCCACCCCGCCGCATCCTTCTTGTCCCTTCACTCTAAGGTTTCGGAGATTCCGTTCAACAACTCTCGCACCAGCACAATCCTCCAACACGGCTCGACATAACAGTGTGCAAGTACTCTAATCATGTCTAAAGACTTGGCAGTGATCTATTTAAGATTAATTGACAGTATACCAGTGGAATTAACAACTTGTTTCCTTACTCCCAATTTATCACAAGACAGTTTTTATTATCAACATTTCGTGTGGGGAAACAACAGCAATGATCAAGACTGGCCTTTTGATACGGTGAATGTTTCCTCAATCATTTAGCTTCTTCAACTCGGAAATATCGGGTTTTAACATGGGGCGATCCATCATACGAAATTCTCTCGAGTGCACTTCAACAACCTGTTGAGAACTTGATGGGATACAACTGCCCTGCGGCTTATGAAATTTTAATCCCTTTTGAACCTCCCTATTGTCCAAAACATCAAACAACCACGGCTCTTTGTACACTGTTCCAAACCTACAAATTCACTTATTGGCTAACCCGTGATGTAGAACGAATAAATGCAAATACAAACTGTTACAATAATTTTGAGAATATAATTTCAAAATGTGTGTGCAGTTTACAAATAATAATACACACACTTTACAAATCAGTTAAAAAAAGTAGAAAACGGTAGTCGTCAATCCAACTCGACAGGGCAACTTCACCTTGAGAAAAGAGTAAGCATATAAATATTATTAATTGTAAACATAAATGTACACACGCATACCTGATCTTTAATCGCCATTGTATCCAGGACGTGCGCGACAATCACGTTTGAAACTTAACTCTGGCAGACCAGTCTCAACATACGTGTCGGCGTTTAAATAATAGTGATCATAATATCCAACTTCAGATGGTATGAATCGAATTGCCCAACATCGATTGTAACTTTTCAATAGAAATAATCGATGTTTTAAGTCTACATGTAACATGTACAAACTTTCGATCATCCCCCACGTGCACGTAAAAATTAAAATCACTATCAGGTCGGTATTTAAAATCTCTCACGCTACTAATTTTTGTGATATATCCAGTTATAGAATTCATTTTAAAAACAAGTTTAAACTGAATGTCTTGTAGTAGGCCGAAAGCTAAAAGCTGACTGCTGATTTCCAATGACTCGACATCCTTTATTTATACATTTCAACCCTATGTTAAGAAAATTTACCGAAAATGTACCATCATCATCATTATTTCCGAAGACTCGAGTAGTATAGGTACCACCATTACTGCCGCACCAATAGGAAGCCTCCATTTCCCCCAAGCCCCGCCCGTCAGTACTGCCGCACCAATAGGAAGCACCATTTCACCCAAGCCCCGCACCTTTTGAAGCTGCACCAATGGGATGTCTCCCCAGCCCCGCCCTTGGCGCCTGCGCATAGCACCAAGTCGCTCGCGCCTGCGCTGTAGCGTTTGATTCTCGCGTCTGCGCAATTCTCACAATTGAGCAGCTCTCGTGTCGGCAGCAGTGTCCCTTTTAACACAACTTAATTACCATTAAAGTTAAAGACACTTTTTCAGGGATCAGCATTAAAGTTAAAGACACTTTTTCGGGGATACGCATTAAAGATAAAGACACNGTCCCTTTTAACACAACTTAATTACCATTAAAGTTAAAGACACTTTTTCAGGGATCAGCATTAAAGTTAAAGACACTTTTTCGGGGATACGCATTAAAGATAAAGACACTTTTTCAGGGATGTGTATTAAAGTTAAAGACACTTTCTTTTGTAAATAGATATTTAAGTTAAATACACTTTGCAAGTTTAACATTCGAAATGTATTTTCTTTTGTCAAATACAATTATAACAGCACATTGATGGATACAAACGAATTTCAGCATGTTGAATACATTTCAATACATACAAACATTTACAGAATTATCGTTGTTAAACGTGCAGGTGTACACAAACATCGGTTCTGCAAATTCTGTGGAAGTCCACGTGGATTGCATATTGTCATTCCACAGGAAATGATCAGCAACCCCCATCGACCGGGTCACTCCATCATCAAGCAGACTTCCGTTAATAGATTGAATTGAAATGGTCTCACCACCAACAAACAGGTTCACAAGCATCCTTTGTTGAGAAGGTTCTGGAATGAACCGGAAAGCACCTTCTTGCGCACAAACCCAAATTTCGTTGAAGTTGTTGTGAAACAATCGGATCTTCGTTACGTATAAATTTAATACAAGATTGACTCGAACTATCACGCGTTACAATGCTTTGATAACCATCTGCAGCTACTATGTAAATACTAAATTTACCCAAAGTGGTAACAACATTTTTGGAGAGTGCGCCATCATGCTCATCATGCTATCAACTGTCGCACACACACTGATAACACCAACTCACCAAAGCCAGCACTCTCTACACACACTAGTGTGTTCGATGACACCAACTCTTGCGCTTGCGCAACCCCTCAAGCTGGGGTGTTGGCCAATCCCCACTCTTCCATCGACACACCCCCCTCAGACTAGTGTGTTTGACAACCCACACTGTTGCGCTTGCGCACCCCCTCAAGTTGGGGTGTTTGACAACCCTCCACTCTCACGTCGACACAGTTTCCCCAACACTTACAGTCGGCTGATCGCCTTTATAAGCTGCATGCAACCTTTTCAAAGTATTCAGTCAGCTTTCTGAATTTGATCATAATGTCAAACTCTAATAACCAGAATGGAGTTGTCTCCAATTCTAGATTTAGAACCTGAGAACTCGTTTCAATCTACTTACGCTGATGAAAGTCCAACCCGCTTTCAGGAGAAAACAGTGCATGTCAAAGGCCACTGGCACTACTCTCAGCAAACCTGCGAAACGCTGGGTGGTAGCAGTGAAGGTGTTACGAGCCAGTGGCGAAGCAACAACCTATGGTGCAACGTATGGTTTTCCAACCGACCATCTCGAGGATGTAATTGGTTCATTGTTGGTGTTGAAAGAATACATCAACAACCAGGAAAAAGAGGTTGTGCCCAAAATGGAAGACTCCGACCTTGAAATAGAAGAGGTGTACCCATTGATTAAAGAATACAAGAAGCGTAAGACAACCAAAATGGACGATTCTGACACCGAAGCAGAAGAGGTGACACCCTCGATTGAAGACAAGAAGCGTAACCCCACCATGGTTGAAGACTCTGATGTTGAAATAGAAGAGCACAAGACAACCAAAGTAAAATCTGTTGCCAATTGTCGCACTCTTCGCCCGCGTTTTTAATAACGTAGAGTCTCAAAGTCTCCATCAACGTTGTATGTGTTCGTTGATGTATGCGAATGTCTCTAATAACATAGAGAGACACTCCACTAGCATTGTTGTTGTTGTTGTATGTGTTCATGTTGTTTGACATTGTCAGAAATACACTATTTGTATCGAAATCTGTTTGTATTATTCATCATCATCATACAGAGCTCGACAGGTTTGGTCAGTACATGCAATTCGCAGTGGTTTCTATTGTAATCCATATCTTTGTTGAATTTGTTTTTCCACCCAGCGATCTTGTTGTAAAAGTCGAGTTTTACCACCATTGCGACGAAAAGGAATTATAATATTTTTCGAAGAATGATTTCGAGCTCGCTGTAAAGCCACATAAAGATACCATTGCCCACAAGCGCGTGATGTAGGATGTTGAAGCATTAAAGGATGGTTTTGCCAGATGTAATCCACACCATGTGGCAAAGTCAGGATGTGGTAGCTATGGATGCTTTGACCTAAACTATCGAAAAACTCAATCGGCTGCAGCCGGGTGACAATAGCTGGAACATAAATTAAAAGCCAACGAACACCTTTGTGTTGATGAGGGTGAGTGTTGCAAATGATAAGTGAGGGTTTCCCAGCGTTGGACTTAGACGAGCAAGATAATCACGTGGAATAACCCAGGTTTCAAAACCCTGTTTTCGAATAACAGTCTTGACGCAAGATATGACAAAGCTGGGTAGTATTCATAACTAAACAAATCAAGACTTTTATCCACTTCAAAGGTTGGTGTGTATTGATGATTCAAAGGTTCACTGTCAACAAACACTTGAACCTCGAAAACATGACTAATCAACTCACTCAACGAGAATTTGACGAGCACTATCAATTTGCAACAACGAGTCCTGTTTCGCTAAAAACTATCATTGTTAAAGAATCGGTTACTGCTTCAGAAAAGCGAACATCTATTTTCAAATTCCCCTCTTTCAACATTCCAAACCCTTCTGTGACAGGCATAATTTAAAAACCGTAAAGACGATAGAAATGCTGGTAAAGTTCGCGTTCGATTGACAACCCAACGCCCGAGTTCACTAGATTGTAGCAATCTAAAAGCGAGTAATACCCCATAAGGTATTCATTGGGACCAACAGCGATACTTGAAAAATGAACTTCTTCATTATTAAGAGACACGCTTATAGTGGATACATGATGATGCTGAAACAGGTAAGGGTTGCTGAGCCAATCACCCATAAAAGCTTTAGTGGGTAAGAAACCGATAACTATCCGCCGAGGAAGGCGACGCAGATAGGAATCTTCCATTGTTTTTTGCATGGTGCCAGCAGGTATGGTAAAGGAGCGAACATCGGTTTTAAGAAAAGGATATTTGGCCACATTACCGCTCAACAACATTTTCTCTAATCCTAAGCGATATTCTGAGTTGAGAGTATAAACACGTAATACCATTTGAGCCTTTTCGATAACAACATTGTAGGAATAAGTCTGCGTTGTCGGCAACGTTTTGTGGCTAATCAAGAAACTATCAGTCTGCCGATGTAACCGTAAGACACAGCTTACGTCGGGTAGCAACATTTTGGGACATTGGAATAAATCCACATTCAAAACCCCCATAAGTTCCACCAATTGAGATTTTTCTGTGAATTTTTTTCGCAAAAAGACGAACTACCAGTTTCTATGGTATCAGCGTTTCCATCTTTAATGTAGAGGGCAGCAGCACCAAAACTCCGGTGATATTCTTCACTGTGGCGTAGCAAACAATTTAAAAAGCTTTTGTAACCACAATTTTGTCCAGAAGAAGTGACGAGAGTATCGTTGAGATACAAATCAACTTGGCTAAAGAGCGAATGAAGCAAAGTGTGCTACCATCGCGGATGGTATCCATCTATCCAAATATATCGGCAGCGGTTTTTCGTTTAGCAGTTCGTTTCTTATTAACACGAGGGTTTTTTTATGTTTGACTACTGAAGATTTACGTTTACGTCCGCTACCAGTTTGATAAGGTGCAGCAGCACCCGCCAATTTTCGATGGGGACGACGACGACGTGTTTTCACAACCGTGGCGTTATTCATACTGAGCTGCCGCTGAAGAGGAGTTTTGTTTAAGAATTGAATGAATCCTTGTCCAGCTTGAGTTTTTGGGTCATGACTGTTGCGCTGCAAAATTTCTTGACCCATATGTTGGAAACTTTCCAAACCTCGAGTTTTCATGGGTCTGTCAATTTTTTACCCGATGAGACATCGCGAGCAACATTTCTAACTAGATATCTGAGTGGAGGTGCTACTAAACCACGGAAAATTGGTATTATGTAGCGCGAGAAAAATCCATAACCACGTTGACGGTGGTTACCTCGATAAAAGGTTTCACCTCCACCACCCCGCTGTTGCGGGTTTAATGCTTTCATATAACATTCAACCGATAAACATCCCTTAAAAGGTGTCATGAGCGAACTCGACGTAGATGTAGTATAGCCGACACTGTCCCAGCTTGGAATAAGACCGGTAGACCAGTTCTTCTTAATATAGATATGAATTGTATCAATGTAACTGCGACTGAGAGGGATATAGTAATTATGATTAAAGCTAACTGAGACTAGGTCACCCTCTCTCATTATGGTAGAAAGATGGAAGGTGCGTAAAAGAGGTGCGCTGCTATCCCCCACGAAACTCGATTGAATAATATCACAATAAATATACAAATTGTGAGCCCCACTTTTCAGATCTGGTGTTAGACTAGAACTATATTCCCCACATCCCTTGACTACGTGCAATTTTTCATGATCCATAAACCCCAAGATAGCTTTAACACGAGCCGGTAAAATAATTTCGCAAGCTTCCAAATCTGAACCTGGGGATAGTTTCAAGCTCACCGTTTTCTTTTTATCGCGGTAAATAAATTCAACCTTTCGAGTTTTATCAGATGGTGTAGGAAACATACGGTCAAGACCGCTGTTGAGATCACTCACCATTCGATCTATAGAATCGTACACTTCCAAACTGTGTAAATTGATTTTTGTTAACTCTTCTTTCAACGAAATTTCTACAACTTCTTTGGTTAAACCGTCAGTCTGTTTCTTAGACCTGATCTCGCTGCGAGCAATCATAAAATTCTCTTCTTCGCTTAAAGTATGCACACTGTTCACAAAAAGAAATTCAACTAGAGCCACTTCATACTCATCTACAGGAACATGTATTGGTTCACACAATAGAGTTCGATAATTACTCATGGTATTATGGGCATAATGCGCCATGGACGAGTTAGAAGGTAACGTGATATACTTTTCATTGTGGGTCATTGTGACTATCGGCCAGATCGCAAGCGACCGGTGTACAGGTTGCTTGGCGGAGGGGAAGGTTTTAAAGTTTTCCGTGTGACAAAGTCTTGCCAGAAAGGTGTTAGCTCTCGGGCGTTTACCCAAGTATTGAACTCGATCGGCCAACCTTTCCATGCTATATAGTACTCGGTCTCCCCCGCAGAGTTGCGTCGCTGTTTGAGCATTTTTTCAATGGCGTACAAAGCTTTAAAGTTAGGTGGCGCCACAAGGGTTAATTCAACATTAGAAAATTGACCAATAATATCTTCATTTTGCAGATCAACTAAATTGTAAGTAATGGGTTGGGTAAGATTCACCGTTTCAATCTTGTATGTCTCGTATGTGTTTTGAACAATATAGCCTTTATTAAAAAATGGTTTCGTATCGTTTTTAATCCGCACGTAATCGCCCACCCTGAAGGTGGGCTGACGAGTTTTAACAGCTGCTCCTCGCATCTTATGAATATGTTGAGCTACCTCATCTTGGTTTTCCACGGTAACTTCTACAGGTGCTCGACCAATGGTTCGATGGAAACTCCGATTGTAGTTATCCACTAATTGTGGCAGCACATCTATGAAACGTTCCGTATGATGCTGAGTCATGTAACGCGAGACTCGCTCTAGGAGGGTGCGATGAACTCGTTCCACAACTGGCGCTTTAGTTTCTTGAGTTCGAGTTAGATAAAATTTGACACCTATGTCTTTAAGATATTTTTGGAACGCACGATTGAGAAATTCTGTACCCTGATCCGTATTGAAATGTTTCGGTTTTAGTCTTGTGTTTGTAACATGTTGAAAAGTAGCGAGCACAGTAGGTCCGGTCTTGTTGTGAATAGGATAGACCCAGAGGTAGCGACTGTGAACATCGATAATAGTAAACAAAAAGTTCATCCCATTATTCACGCGACTCCAGCGTTGTACATCAACCAAGTCGGCCTGCCAAAGATCCTGAAGCGCAGAAGTGATTACGTATCGACGAGGAAAGCGGCGAGGATTGTTCCAATGTAGAGTGTAACTATTAAGATAACTCAAAGCTTGTCGGGCGGTAGCGAGGTTAATATTAGTAGCTTTCGGGTATTGTTGTTTGGCGTAACGCAACAAACGTTGTAACCCGCCATAAGCACCCAAGGATGATGGATCCGTATAGAGTTGATGCCAGTCATCTCGAGTAAGCCATGTCTTTTCAGCCATCTCAACCTAAATTTTGCCACTTGGGACTTGATCCCGCCCGAGTGGGGTCAAGATATTTGAGACAATAATGATTCTTATGGTGTTCGTCTTTACCCAACAAACGAGTTAGTGAAAGAATAGGCCAGAAATGTCCTTGTCCAGGACCGGTGCAGGTATATAAAAGATTAACCGGTTCTTGACAGAGGGTGGTGTTGGGTTTGAAAAAGGTTTTTCCAGAAATGCGAAAAGGTTAAATATTTCGAGGGGTGGCAACAAGGGTTGCGGGGAGTTTAGGACGTTTAGCCATGTTAGGATTTTCTGCTTCTTCATCACTCTCGTCGAAACAACCAAACGGTAAGGTGTCAAAAGCTAAGATGTTAATAGCGATCGAGTGGACTTCTTCAAATGTAGTTATGTCTTAAATTTTGGCAGGATAGGTTAGCACTTGAGGGTTAATGATTGGTAACTTGTCAGGATAACGAGCGAAGATATCATCTAAGCCTTTAGCAATATGATGCTTTATAAAAAACAGAATTTTTGTCAGTTACAGCTTGTTGACGAGCTAGCACCGCTTTGACAGCGTAGACAAAACATTGATCACCGCAACGTGTAATATTAACAACAGCTTTTCGTTTAGCGATGCCGGCAGGTAGCCGTATCTGGCGAGAATCGTTACCGCTACCAGCCATAGGAATAAACGTGGTCACTGAAGCTCGAAGCTCACTAATGTACTCCATCCGCCAACCAGAACCAGCTTGATTCTGACGGTTGTGGATCACGTTAGCGATATGTTCAAATGCGTTTTGAATCACCTGGTTTAAATCTGAAGTTGGGAGCACGACAACATACACGCTATGGATAAAACGGGGGTAGCGCTCACTACGGTTGATTTCAGTAGTGTTCATGATTTTACTCAACGCTATGAACTACAAATTTGACTTTTACAGACAAACTCTTTCGTAGTTGAGCTTTCAACAAGCCAAGAATTTGTGAACTATACTCGCTCATCAATTGTTCGGCTGTTACAATCGGGTAACGTTCAGGTCCAACAATCAATCGATATTCTCGCAAATGACCAGCTAAAGCGCTATTCGATTCAAAAAATGCGTTGTGGCTAGATTCAGTCGATTGTGGTAATGTGTTGGATGCGAGAGGTTCCACAACGTTTGTTGGAGGGGGCGAAGAAAGAGTGATCGTTGGTAGAGGATTTGAAATTTGACGACGACGTTTCAAGCGTCGTTGTCGTCTTTTGACACCACGATTGAGAGTTCGAGCACGGATTGATGGATGTGGAGCGGGGAATTCTTCGCCAGCACCCGCTTGCATCCCGTCGGCATGATCAACATCAATACCCAAATCACGTATCAAATCGCCTAAGAGGGGACTATACTCGGAATTCATTGTCCGGCTGTGTCTCAAGAACTACTGTGCCCGATTTGCATGAGGTGTTAGTCTTCTAAAAGACTCGAAGTGGACAGGGTGGAGCTCATTCGTTAGCATGGAGGCGTTGTTTAGACATCCAGTGCGCATCCTCATCGCAGGTCCTTCACAATCGGGTAAAAGCGAGGTGGTGGCCCAGCTGCTTCGTCAATTGTCATCCATGTTCACCCCCTGTCCTGAACGTATACGTTATTGCTATGGAGCGTGGCAACCGCTCTTTGCGCAACTCCAGTCGGAGTTGGACAATATTACTTTTCAAGCCGGGTTTGACGAGAATAACATTAAGGAATCTTTACCATCCAACAGTTTACTCATTCTGGATGATCTGATGGAAACTATAGATGGTAAATCAAAAGCATTGGAGAACATATTTACCAAACATTCCCACCATGCCAATATCTCCGTCATCATGATTACACAAAACCCGTTTTATAGCAACCTTCGCACCATCTCTCTTAACTGCTCCCACATGTTTCTACTGAAAACTGCCCGCGATGTTACCCAAATTCGAGCTATTGGAGCTCAAATGTTCCCTGGATAACTGAGATATTTTATGGATGCGTACGAGCATGCCTGCGAAGAACCTAGATGTTTGTTCATCTTGAGAAACGGATCTACGTCTTTCCGCCAGGCCTGGAATTGTGTCTGGGTTGCAGCTTCGTCCACGCATCATTTTCCTCTGGTATCCCTCTACCAACTTGTAGAATTATGTGCGCCGCATATATGGGGTGGGTACTATGGCTGTTACGCCAGAATAAGAGGAACCGTCAGGGTTCCTCAATCATATATTCCCAGAGATGGTACAAATGCTGTCGGGTGATTGTTCCAGGACGCCGAATGGATCGTTTAAAGTATCTGACTCCACTGGGGAGGAAAAATCTGTGGCATCTACAGACCCCCCCCCCTGCATAGCTGCACCCGTGGACGAAATGGATATGGTCGCCGTGGACGGAAGCGATAATCCCGTCGGTTTTGCTTCGGTCGTTGATGCCGTTATTAATCGAATATCGGATAACGTGCATTCGAATTCTATCTGTATAAGGTATAACGTGGTGAACCAGGCAATTCCCAACCCCGAAGTCAGTGAATGGAGGAATATGCCGAGTTCTTTGCATGTAGCTAGGGATTGAAAAGAAAGGATTTTGGTTGTCAAAATTCTCTTCAATGTCAGATCCTTCGTTTCCTTCTGGGCTAGCAGGAACAGGTTGCACCATTTCTTCGTCATGTCCTTGATCATCTCGGGTTCCGTCTCGGTGAAGTTCGTCGAATAAAGCAGTTGTTGCGCTATTAACACCTTGTAAGCTTGGGCCCGGTCCGTGTCCTTCAAAGAAAATATATATCTATATCTTTTTTTTAAAATAATATAGGCGTAAAGGCATAAACCTGTAACCAAAGTTTATTATTAAAAACGTACATTTAAAATCGGGTAGGGGAAAGGGATATAACAGAACGCTATCACATTGGGCGGCCTTTGTAAACTGGCAAGCCCTTCACTGTATGTTTCCATCTATGTTAGAGAAGGTTTACTGTTGGGGAAAACCATTACGTTTTTGGGATTCTATTGCAGACAAAGAGTTAAAGCTCGAAACTTGAAGAGGAGAAAATATCTATCTATATATCTATATAGATATAGATATAGATAGATAGATCTATATAGATATATCTATCTATATCTAGATCTATCTATATATATCTATCTATATATATAGATCTATATCTATCTATCTATATATATAGATATAGATATATAGATAGATAGATATAGATATATCTATAGATATATCTATATATAGATATCTATAGATATCTATCTATAGATCTATCTATAGATATCTATCTATATATATCTATATATCTATATCTATATATATCTATATCTATATATATCTACGTGCATTCGCGCGCTTCATTCCTTGAAGAATAAGATTCATTTTCGTTAACAAATCTTCAGAGTCTTTTATGTCCATTGGATACACGCGCTCCACCAGGGTAGGTTCTGCACCCCTTAACAACTCGTCGATTTTAGATTCTTCGTTCATCTTAGGGTTCAGTTCGTTACAAATGCGTAGCACATCCCAATAATACTGGTCGAAGGGTTCGTCCAAACCCTGGTAGCGTGAGCGAAGTCTCTCTTTCAGATGTAGCTTTCGGTTCTGTTTGATAAACGCCTTTCTAAAACCATCTTGTAGCTGAGTCCAGGAAGTGGCAGATCTTAAATCAAACGGAAACTCCTGTTTGTACCACGTTTTGGCCGGTCCAGTTAGACTCAAACCAAAATACGAGACCATATCTTGGTCTGACCATCCATTGTATCGCGCCGACTCGAAGTCTTCGAGCCATTCCAGCGGGTCCTGGGATGCGGCATCCGAAAAACGAGGCGGCTGAACAGCCTTTCGGATTGCCCGTGGAGTAGACAT